>JAVSIQ010000843.1:0-236563 GCA_038502775.1 Hippodamia convergens | reverse complement strand
ATATTTACATATACAATGTTGAATGAAAATAAAATAATGTTTCATTCAGAAAATAAGTTTTGTCCTTCTGTTCTCTTCAAAGATAAACACATGTTGTCTTCTTGGATTGTAGTTCTTATTTTTCAATTCTACACACTTTCATCCAATAATAGCTGATCTCATTTGAAATCTCGAGTTCAAAGAACAATTGAATCAACATCATTTTTCAGTAGAATGCCTTTTTGAAAACTTAGTAGGTAGATCCTTTTTTCCGTTCATTCGAAGTGCTTAAATTTTTTCTGCCTTTTTCTCTAAAATATCATTCCGAAGAAGCATAATCCATATGCTAATTCTATTCCTTGCATCTTTTTCGGGCACTCTTGCATTACAGTATCAAATCAATCATCAGTCATTGCCTAAAATCAGTAAATCGTTTCATAATTTTAAGAGAAAATGTGACAAAATTTCTCTTACAATTTAGAAAAAAAACGCACACTGCATCCAGTTATTATCATCGAATTTAACTAGGACTCCACATCTCCAAAATTACCCTAGATTTTGAATATGAAAAAAGTTTTGTTTTGTAGCAAGCTTGAGCTTTTGCCTTTCTGACCCACTCCCATTCAATGATTCAGAAGATATTTTGTGAACTACATTCAATTTATTTCCACCTGCTAATGATATCGTCATATGAACGAAATATGTATTTGAAAAGTTAATAGTCAATTCCCTATGAAGTGCTCAATTTTCTTCGCCCAGCTCTTACACCATTGCTAATAGAAAAGCCTGCATTTTAGTTTCTTAAAGATTCGATCGTACAGTTTCACCGTTCATCTATTTAACAATGAATCTGATGTGACATCATGAAAGATTTTTTTACGTATCCTTCTGAAAACAGCATATTCTATAAATCTGGAATTTGCATTAACCTTTTCCTATTCTGAGCATTCGTACCCAACTTCCTTGATTTGTGGGGATGATGATGATAACACCTCAATTTCATAGATAGGTATTTGTGATGATGAATTCTGGACTTTATCAATCATCAGCATTTAAGTAATCACTACAAATGAATATTGTTACAATTTCCTAATGATTCAATCCCCTAATTTTCTAATTACTCTCCTAGAAACCAAGGAATTTGATATGAACCAATTTGTAACGTATGCTACTATCGAGGCTTCTGTCAACATGATTTTCCTTTTTGTTACTCAATGATTATTTTGGAAAAGAAAGATTTAATGTAAGTACTGCATCTTCTTTCAAAAAATGACACTGTTTTGATGACGATGTTGTGGGCTTAAATTGCCAATCTATAACATAACTGTTTCCTGAAGAAATAACTTCGTCATTTTGTTTACAGCCATTATCCCAGATTTTGATGATTTCTGGGCGTTTTGGAAATCGAAAGAGGTAAACAATCGATATAGTCATGTAACATGGCGGCGGCCGTTCTAGTTGATGCAACGTTGCCAGATCGGTCGATTATTCATGTATTTGAAGAATCGATTGTTGACAGAATAATCAGTTGATGTTGAAACCTGGATTTCTTCGAAGGAGCCAGGATCTCCATATAGAATGGAAAAGCAAATGTCTTGATCACGTAACCAATCCGATATTGACTCCAAACCCAGTGGACTTCAAATATCCATTTTATGAAGAAACCTGGATTTAAAATTGTATCAGTTTTTTGTATCATGAAATTCAAATTATTTCTTTCCTAATACTTAACAATTCGAGTGGAATAGCTTGCTTTAACTCTTTGTCGAACAGAAATGTGATGATTATGTATTCTTTTTTTCCAAAAGAGTTTTTTTCTTAGTTCTTTTTTTCCCTTAGCACTTTGTTTTGAATATCTCTAAAACAAAAAAATAATATATATATATATATATATATATATATATATATATATATAATTATCTATAAAATAGAATTTTTTTATTCCTCCCCATTTAGTGAAAAGATAAACCTATCCTGAAAATATTAATTGAAAAGATAAAACTTTAATAATTTATCTGTCAATTCTGTGAACAATAATATTTTCAAAAGTTAGTTATATTTAGAAAATTACGTACTCTGATAAAATTGCAAAATATTTTGAGTAATAATTAATGTTTTCATACATTTTCCTCTACATATTCCTTCTACCAAAAATTGCGTAGATAATTTGTATACCCAAAGGATTCTTGAAAGACAACATTTGTTCAAACCAATTCCTTTATAGACATAGGTATTTCATTTCAAATGAAATTTGTGAATCCACTTCCAAGTATCGAGATGTTTTCTAGTAGCGCTAGCTGTCACCGAGTCTATTTTATTCCAAAGATTTACGTTATGCACAATCTGGCAACAAAAAGGCACGTATGACACTCTGAATTCAGTTGTCAAAACACCGCCGCCATTTTACCTGAGTAAATCGATGGTTTACCTCGAAAGAATATGGTATTTTGATCGAACATTTTTGCGCTGATTATCGCTGGTACACAAAGCTATTTCACATCTCATATTTGAAATTTGCTGAAACAAATTGTAGTCGTGGCCGTTTCAGAACAAAAAATAAGAAAGAACTGTAAAAATACCTCCATATCTTTCGAAAGTTAACGACGATAACTTATTTTATAACATTATTTCTGAGAAAAGCCATAACAAATCTTGCAGATGACAGATGTTTGAATTTGTCGGGATTGTTTACTCTCCAGGTGACGTCACAGCAAGATCATATCACAGAATATCTATCCTTACCCAGAAGCGACAGCTCACGTATTTTTAGGGGTCAATTTTCAATGACCTTGAGTAACCACTTCCACAAACACTAGCCAAACAAAAGTGTGCAATTGTGCACTGAGCTCTGAGCTATACACTGCAAACAAAAAACCATTCTTCGCTTAATTTCAAAACGTTGTAATTTTTTTAAAGATTCTTGAATGAAATGAAGTTTTAGAGTAATACCATTTATGGTTCATTTGAACTTTTCAAATTTATATTTCAGTTGGATAGAATGTTGATGTGTTAGATGAACATTGAAAATTTCAAGTAAAAGTTTTATGACTATATGATATCTTGTTTGACGATTGTTCATCATATTTTTGCAAAGTATTTGACAGTGTGCTTTCAACGATACAATTTTCCTTATACTGTTAATTTCAAAACGTGTCTATCATTGGCGTAGTGAGCTTAATTTGCGCCCGGCAAAAAACCTTTTTAGCGCCCCCCCCCCCTTTCTAAATTCATAATGGCATATAATATTATATGTGAAATATACTCGCAATTAGCCAAATCAATTAAGTAAGATGAACAAAGTCATAGGCTCAAGCAATACCTTGAAATGAAGTGAAGAAAACAAGAACAGATTTCGTAATATATACAGGGTGTATCAAGTTCGGCGGCCTATTAGGCGTATCTGGAGAAATGGACCAATTTGAAATCTGAAAATTGGGATTATGTTATTGTTTAACATTATCTACCGATCTAAATATTCTTCTAGGCTCACCACTTTCAGTTATATAGTTATATATTCTGTTTTCGAATTTGATAGAGTATGCAATTCTGAAAACATTCGTACTCAAATCGTTGCATTCGTCAAAATACTTTTTACTAAAGTATCGAGAAAAAAACTGAAGAAAAAAGGGGATAAGAATATTCGGTATTATGTTTGTTATTCCTAACCTAGATATCGTAAGCCCAAACTGTTTTCTTATTTTTGAAGGCGAAGACTGTAAGAATATTGTACATTTTCAGAATTTTGAATAACCCGTCACAGGGTGTTCCAAATGTTGGTTCTAAAATTCGTTTTTTCAAATTTAAACTTTTTTTTGATTACTGGATTTTGCTAAGAAAAATGATGATTATGTTCAAACACGTTGATGCTCCTGAAATTAACAATTCTTGAGTTATTTAGGATTTTCTGATTTTTATGTTGTACGTAGCGTCAAATTCATGAAATCTGTTCCATATCAACAAATGATAAATGAATTCAGAAAAGAGGTAGTCACTAGTGAGTTATTTGAATAATTTATCTTCTATGAGCAAGGTCATTGTTGATATGAAACAGATTCTATGAATTTGAGGGTACCTACGACATGAAATCAGGAAATCCTGAATAACTCAAGGATTATTAATTTTAGAAGCATTAACATGTTGGAACATTGTCATCATTCTTCTTCGCATAATCCAACGCAATGATAAAAAATAGGGTTCTAATTTGAAAAAACGAAATTTATGGGCCAATCTTGATCCCAATTTTCGAACCAACATTTGGAACACCCTGTGACGGGTTTTTCATAATTCTGAAAATGTACAATATTTCCACAATGTGAAAACGGTTTGTACTTTTTTTTTCACTCCCTGTATAACTGAAAGTGGTCAGGCTCGAAGAATATTTCGATAGGTAGATACTGTCAAACAATATCATAATAATAATTTCTCTATTTCAGTATCGTAATGAGTTCATTACAGTACTAAAAGTAATGCTGTAATGAAACTCATTACAGCATTGTTTTCAGTTATATTTTTCGTTTTATGGTTGTCAGTACTGACCTCCGATCGAATCAAGTTTCGAATCAAATCAATTCAAATTCCGTGATCTGTCAAATTTCGTAAGTCACACCAACTGCCAAGATACAATACAAAAGTCACTAATCTGACTTTTCATTTAATTTCGAGAGTATTTCATAACAATTGACCGAAATAGAGAGAAAATACCGTCTAATACTCGTTGCAGAAAGCAATTCCAACACTCATGCTATCGAAAACTCGCTCCTTGGTCGCTCGTTTTCGAACTCCGCATTCGTGTTGGAATAGAAGCTCATTCTGCAACTTGTTTAGAATATACTATTTCAGATTTCAAATAGGTCCAGTTCACCAGAAACGCCTAATAGGCCGTCGAATTTAGTACACCCTGTATATATGATCATCTAGAATTACTTCGGGATATACTTTATTCATTCATTCGTTTTATATACTATACTTATGAAATAATGTTAATAGAAAACGCAGTTTTAAAACTTTAAAAAGATTTATATCAAGGTTAATATTCATTATCAAGTAAATTTAATAATAATGAGAATATACGAGTTGTACATTGATATAACTTAATACTATGTATGAATTTTCCTTGCTTTTGATTAATCAAATTCATCAATAAGGTCATCAGAGTTTATCATTTCAAAATTTTCTCTTTCAATACTTGAAACTGCCAAGTCACTTGGCTATCTTGTCCCATCGTTGATCGTAGATATGTCAGAAGTAATTTGAATTGATCGTTGCAGCTGGCAATTGAAGCTGAGAGAATAAGTGAAACTCTCATCAGGTTTGGAAATATATTCTCCATGCCAGCTTATAAAAGTCAGAAATTCTAAAGGAGATCAAGATTGAATTTCTTTTCTAGTGCGGGGTTACATTTTGCTATCACCTAATTCGTTGAAGAATTATTCTATTCCGTTGAAACAGTGTTATAAAATTCACCCAAATTTTTACAATTTTCTTCAAGGTCGTTGTCAACATTATCTTTGTTTCAATATCTAGTAAAAATTCAAATTGTATATCAGGGTCACTTAATCGTAAACATATTTCTTATGGGAGACGATCAAGAATGCTCTTCATAACGCTAGAAATTTCTCTTTCGGCAGAAAAACCAACATCTTTAACTAATTCTCTGGGTATTTTGCGGCATCTTATCACACAATATCCCTCACGCGCTTATATTCTGGCGCCACATTGTAATTTAGATTCACGTTTGACGGTTTTTTTTTCACGGCATTTTTTTAATTTTTCCATCGTGAGGAAAACAAATATATGTTTTCAATTAGTCCAGAGTATGTCACGACGATTGAGTCTTGTTTTAGCTGCAGTGACTCCTACTTATTCCAGCAATTTTTTTGTTTTGCTATCCATTTGGGCCCCCTGTATGACTAGCGCCCGGGGCATGATGCCCCCCTTGCCCCCCCCCCCCTCACTACGCCACTGGTGTCTATGCATCTAATTAATTATAAGAAATATCTAATTGTATCTGATGATATCGGTGAAAGGTTCAATATTATGACCTGATATTTATGAGATGGGAGAATAGATATTTCTCAGCTTTGGGTATTTCGGAAGATCTATCTTCAAATATATATTCAAGAAGTTCATAGATTTGAAAAAGGCTTTTGATACAGTGGACACAGAGATAATGATGAATAAGTTAGAAAAAATGGGATTTAGGGGAGTATGGTACAACTTGGTAAAATCACACTTGAGTGATCGAACACATTGCAAAGTGATATGGAGAATGTCAATACTGGTGTATCTCAGGGATCGGTCCTTGGACCATTACTGTACCTATTATATGTTCAAATTTGTGAATCTGCAATGTCATTACTTTATGTATTCAGATGACACAGCGCTTGTACTCTCTGGCCCAGGCTCAAGAGTTTGTGAACAGAATATAAGTGATGATTTGGCAAAGTATTTCAAGTGGCTGTACACTAACATATTAAGCATATAAATATCGATAAGACTGTATATATAACAATTAAACAAAATAGGTACCCAAAATGTGAGTGGTATTAGAATAAGCCTGAATGGTATATCTGAAATAGGTTACTGAGTATAAATATTTGGGACTTGTCATCTAGTATAATCTTACCTGGAATAATCATATTGAAAATATAATGAATAAAATTACCCCCAATGGCAGGAGCAATAAGAAGATGTCCCGAGAACTCAATGATAACACTAAAAAACTACTCTATCACAGCTTTATAAAAACACATCTATTATAGGTACTTAGTTTCCTGCTAGGCTGCAGCTACAGGATGTCTCATACAAAAACTTCAAAGGATGCAGAATGAAATTGTCAGGACAATATTTATATCAGTACCCCTATCTCACACCAACAGAACAATTATAAAAAGGAACTGAAGTTATGAATATTAAGAACATTATATTTTTTGAACAAGTCAAACTTATATACAATATAGAAAGTAAAAAACCAAAATCGAATACAAAACTAACAAAAAATAGAAATTTCCATTGATATGAAGCAGGAAAAAAAGTACCTAAGAAGAAACTCGTCAAGAAAAACAAAATGTTTACATTCACCTATCTGGCAGCATTCATTCGTTTAATCAAGTCCCTGTTGATGTCGTCGTAAAAGTTGATACTACCAAAAAATGTGCCGTAACGCCCGTAATCTCTGTCATTTCCTCAGTGAGATTTAGCTTTTTGTTTGTAATATATAGTTTATTAATATTACAAAATTTATTTTTAGTTGAACAGGCTAAATTATAGTATTTTGTAGGCCCGGGTGCCAGTTTTTTACAATATATATTCTTAGGTCAACAATAAATGTTCGAAATTGAATTGAAAAATCGGTATATATAACGAAAAATCGGTAGATAAAACGAAAAATCGGTAGATAAAACGAAAAATCGGTAGATTAAAACGAAAAATCGGTAGATAAAACGAAAAATCGGTAGATAAACGAAAAAATCGGTAGGTCTCGGCAACACTGCAATATAAGAAGGAATGAAGCTGAGTTTGACACGGGTGCATCGAAGTGGCGCCATCTATTGGTGGGATCCAAGCGGTCAAATGATAAACCCGTATGACTGGAATACTATCTTTCTTTATACTATGGTTGCACTTACCCCAGCTAGGTACTTTTTTGTTTCAAATATGTATTGTATTATTTTAACTCTCTCAATCAAAAGATATATATATATATATATATATATATATACTAGACTGTTTCAAAAAAAATCGACATTTTTTGTTTTCACGAAAACCCCCCCCTAATTATCTTCAGGGTATCAATAAAGAGACCTCTATGAAAATATCAGCCTCAAATAATAATATTTAGAGGTCGCTCATCAATTATTTCTATTTTCCCTACTAATAGCAGGGAAAAAATTTCTTTTTTCAATAAAAAAATTCCTAGTGCAGAAACCAATAGACGGATTTCATTGTGTAATACATTTTCGTGTAGACAAACCAGATACTCTACAAAAATGACCCTTACGATATTTCGGTTAAAACGGCCCCTTCAAAAGTTATTCGATTCGATGCTAATATTGAGGTATTTTTGAAGAAAAAATTATTCAAAAAAATCGATCCTGTTGTTTTCACGAAACTCTATTTCTAATTATCTTCAGGGTATCGAAAAAAGGCGTCTGTGAGATATTAGCTTTGAATATTAATATTTAGAGGTCGCTCAGCGATTACTTCTATTTCCGCTGTTGATAGCAGGAAAAAAATTCTTTTTTCAATAAAAAATTTTTCTTCACGAACCAATTGACGGATTCCATTGAGTGATACATTTTTGTGTAGGGAACTAGATGCTTTACGAAAATGTCTTATACGATATTTCGAAAAAACCGCTCGTTCAAAAGTTATTCGAACTTTTTCTTCGAAAATACTCTATATTAATAACTTATATTGAGGTATTTTGGAAAAAAATATTCAAAATAAGTGGTTTTATCGAGATATCGTATTGAACATTTTCGTAGAGTATCTAGTACCCTACACCAAAATGTATCATGCAGTGGAATCCGTCTATTGGTCAGTGAACAAAAAATTTTTTATTGAAAAAGAAGTTTTTTCCTGCCATCAGCAGCGAAAATAGAAACTATCGATGAGCGACCTCTAAATATTAATATTCAAAGCTAATATTTTCACAGACGGCTTTTGTCCATGCCCTGAAGATGATTAGAAGGCGGGTTGCGTGAAAACAAGTAAAGTCGATTTTTTTGAACAATTTTTTTCTTCAAAATACCTCAATATTAGCATCGAATCGAATAACTTTTGAAGCGGCCGTTTTATCGAAATATCGTAAGGGACATATTTGTAGAGTATCTGATTGCCTACACGAAAATGTATCACACAAAGAAATCCGCCTATTGGTTTGTGTTCTAGGAATTTTTTATTGAAAAAAGAAATTTTTTCCCTGCTATTAGTAGGCAAAATAGAAATAATTGATGAGCGACCTCTAAATGTTATTATTTGGAGCTGATATTTTCACAAAGGTCTTTTTTCGATACCTGAAGATAATTAGGGGGGGGTTTCGTGAAAACAAAAAAAGTCGATTTTTTTGAATCAGTCTAATATATACAGGGTGTACCAAGTTCGACGGCCTATTAAGCGTTTCTGGAGAACTAGACTTATTTGAAATCTGAAAATTTGGATTATGATATTGTTTGACATTATCTACCGAGCTAGAATATTCTTGGAGCCTGACCACTTTTAGTTATACAGGGAGAAATAAAAAAATTTCAAAATTTTATTTTCCTGTTTTTTTTTTTTTGAATTTGATAGAGTATGCAATTCTGAATACATTCATACTCAAATTTTTGCATTCGTCGAAATACTATCAAAAATATCGAGAAAAACTTGAAGAAAAAGAGAGAAAAGAGTATTCGGTATTATGTTTGTTATTCCTAATCTAGATATCTTAAGCATAAACCGTTTTCACATTTTTGAAGTCGAAGAATGTGGAAATATTGTACATTTCTAGAATTTTGAAAAACTCATCACAGGGTGTTCCAAATATTGGGTCAAAAATTGGGATCAAGATTGGCCCATAACTTTCGTTTTTCAAATTAGAACCCTATTTTTTTATGATTGCATTGGATTGTACAAAGAAAAATGATGATAATGTTTCAACATGTTCATGCTCCTAAAATTGATAATTCTTAAGTTATTTAGGATTTTCTGATTTTATGTCGTATATGTAGCGTCAAATTCATTAAATCTGTTTCATATCAACTATGACCTTGGTCATAGAAGATAAATTATTTCAATAACTCACTAGTGACACACCTTTTTGTTCAATTCATTCATCATTGTTGTTATGGAACGGGTTTTATGAATTTGACGCAATGTACGACATGGAATCAGAAAATACTAAATAACTCAAGAAATATTAATTTTAGAAGTATCAACATGATAAAAACATTATCATCTTCTTTCTTCGCAGATTCCAACACAATCATAAAAAAATAGGGTTCTAATTTGTAAAACGAAAGTTATGGGCCAATCTTGATCCCAATTTTTGACCGAACATTTAGAACACCCTGTGACGAGTTTTCAAAAATTCTAAATATGTAAAATATTTCCATTGTCTTCGACTACAAAAACGTGAAAACGGTTTGTGGTCAAGATATCTAGATTAGAAATAGCAAACATTATACCGAATACTCTTATCTACCTTTTTTTGTTCAGTTTTTTTTTTATAATTCGGAAAGTATTTTGACGAATGCAACGATTTCAGTACGGATGTATTCAAGTGTATATCATTAGTGGAATAATTCATCTTCTATGACCCAGGTCATAGTTGAAATGAAACAGATTAAATGAATTTGACGCTACGTATCACATAAATTCATAAAATCCTAAATAACTCAAGAATTATCAATTTTAGGAGAATTAACATGTTAGAACACTATCATCATTTTTCTTCGCGCAATCCAACGCAATCATAAAAAATAGGGTTCTAATTTGAAAAACGAAAGTTATTGGCCAATCTTGATCCCAATTTTTGACCCAACATTTGGAACACCCTGTGATGAGTTTTTCAAAATTTTAAAAATGTACAATATTTCCACAGTCTTTGACTTCAAAAATGTGAAAACGGTTCGTGCTTAAGATATGTAGATTAGGAATAACAAACATAATACCGAATACCCTTTTCTCTCTTTTTCTTCAGATTTTTCTCGATATTTTTGAAAGTATTTCGACGAATGCAACGATTCGAGTACGAATGTATTCAGAATTGCATACTCTATCAAATTCAAAAAGAAAAATAAAATTTTTAAAATTTTTTTTCGCTCCCTGTATAACTGAAAGTGGTCAGGCTCCAAGAATATTTTAGCTCGGTAGATAATGCAAACAATATCATAATCCCAATTTTCAGATTGCAAATAAGTCTAGTTTTCCAGAAACGCCTAATAGGCCGTCGAACTTGGTACACCCTGTATATATATAAATATATATATATATATATATATATATATATATATATATATATATAAATATATATATAATATAATATATATATATTATATATATATATATATATATATATATATATATTTATAGTTGACTTTTTTATGGTCGGTGCTATTAATAACAGTATAGGGTTAAGGGATTTCGACCAATGAAGAAAGACCAATGAACGAAGAAGAGAAAACCTCAGATTCAGTATGTGTTGCTTTGCTAGATTGAATTTTATATTTATAAAAGTTGTTCGTATTTTAGGAACCCTGAAGAAGGAGAGAAATTTTTCCGAAAGCTAGGTATATTGAATAGAGAGTAAAAGACTAACTCTTCATTGGTCGAAATCCCTTAACCTTCTACTGTTATATATATATATATATATATATATACGGCAAAACCGCCTTTGGAGAGCCATACATTGCCAATTTACCATCATTTCGACGTCCGCTTGCAATCTGACGTCCGATATACGGACGTCAGATTGTCTTGAGAAATTTTCAGTGTTTTTCGACGTCATGGAACGTCCTGAGTCGTTATGCCAAATTTCGTCGATTACGTCAGATAAAACGAAAAATCGGTAGATAAAACGAAAAATCGGTAGGTTCGGCAACACTGCAATATAAGAAGGAATGAAGCTGAGTTTGACAGGGTGCATCGAAGTGGCGCCATCTATTGGTGGGATCCAAACGGTCAAATGATAAACCCGTATGGCTGGAATACTATCTTTCTTTATACTATGGTTGCACTTACCCCAGCTAGGTACTTTTTTGTTTCAATATGTATTGTATTATTTTAGCTCTCTCAATCAAAAGAATATTTATATATATATATATATATATATATATATATATATATATAATATTATATATTTATATATATATATATATATATATTATATATATATACAGGGTGTCCCGTAAAGACCACGTCAAACGAAAACGGAAAGTAGATCAGAGAATATGCTCTACCTGATGTGAAAAAATCGTTCATATGAAAGTCTCACAGTTTTCGAGATATTTGATGTTTAATGAAAATGTTGAATTTTTTCACTTAAAATGCTTTCTCTCTTGCGGAAGCTACAATTAAATACTTTTCGAATCAGTTTTCTTTCCGTAAATATTGTTGAATGATCACTTCAATTCATGCAATTAAAAATAGCACAAAATATTATACAGGAATTCTGAAAAAAAAAATTAAAATCCCTTCAGAACTGAAGGAAGTTTTTTGTACCGAATTCTATCTGACGTGGTATCAAAAAAATAAGCTAGACCTTTTCTGCATATTACGTTGTAGAGTTGTCCATTTTGTGAGGTTTCCGAAAAGATAAAATACAGGTGATAACCTCCTTCTCGAAAAAAAGATATTTGAATGTTTACCGAAAATGAAGCATTTCTGTGAAAAACTGATTTTTCACCTTTTCCACAAATCCTTTCATTTTGCAGATTCAGAAGTTACATATTGAATAATTCTCTTGAAAATGTCAGTTAGTATTTAAATTACTTATTAAGTGAAATTATTCATTAATTGCAATGATATAATATAATAACGCACAGGACCTTCAACATCAACAAATCTATTGTGAATAAACTTTAAAAATATCAATAATAAAAATTCAGGATTCGTATTAGAGCAAATGCTCAAAATGACACCCCCTTCGCTGATACATGCCTGCATCTATTGAGAAATGACCTTTTCAAACCATACAAACTTCTCCCCGCTATTTTGGATGCTGAAATACGAATGCGGTCCCTTAGTTGTGCTTCATCTCTTATGGGATTCGAATAATTTTCGTTTTTTAAAAAACCCCAATGAAAAAATCCAAAGGATTTAAGTCTGGTGAACGGGGAGGCCACAAAATGTCACCGCCCCTTCCGACTGTAGTGTACTGGGCACCCGTCGTGTTGAAACCATAGAATACGTCGCATTTCCAGTTTTATATCTTCTGAGAGTAAGGGTACACTGTTCCTTAGAAAATTCAAATAATTAGTGCCGTTTAATGATTGCGGCAATTCTGTCGGACCGAATATTTTTTCATCGTATATTCCAGTCCATAAATTCACCGTAAATCGATATTCGGATCTATCTTGCCTTATATTGTACGGATTCTCGATGTTCAAATTATGAAGATTATGACAAGTGATATACCAGCTTTGAGTAGAGGAAGACTCATCAGTCCAAAGGATATTATTGAAAAAAATCGGGATTTGCTGTCTGTTTCAGCAACATTTGTTGACAAAATTCTACTCGGGCTTGGTAGTAGGTGTTGAACTCTCTGAATATGGTAGTGGTAATATTTGTGTTTCTTTAGGATTCTATGGGCACTTGATTTTGATATGCCTGTCATGAGCTCTTTCATTCTGGTTGATACTGAAGGATTATTTTCGACTTCATTCGAAATGGGGTCATCCTCCACGATCGAAGGCCGGCCACTACTTTTACGACTCCCAGGAACTCTTCCTTCGACAATTGCATTATGGGTCCGGATAAAAACTTCGTAATTGGGATGTCGGCGATAGGGGTACCGCTCTGAATAAAGCCTCGATGCTGCTCTCGAATTAAGACGTACTTCTCCATAAATAAGGTGCATGTCGGCGTATTCTCTTGCAGTATACGAAACATTTTCTGTAGACATTTTACCCAGTAAACTGATACGCATTAACTTCCACTAGATGAAAATGAACGTTTCCATAAATACCTTAAGTTTGAATCATTGAATCGCACCACATCATATCGATGTTCGAGAGTTCTTTAGGCAAAGAAAAAGAATATAAAACTCAGTCAGTGAATTGGCATCTTAATAACATTTTATTGATTTGTTGATTGATTATTTTCAGCAGGAAGTGCAAAATGAAAGTATTTATGGAAAAGGTGAAAAACTCAGTTTTTCACAGAAATGCTCAATTTTCGATAAACATTTGAATATCTTTCTTTCTGAAGAAGGTTATCACCTGTATTATACCTTTTCGGAATCCTCACAAAATAGGCAACTTTTTAACGTAATATGCAAAAAAGGTCTAGTGTCTTTTTTTTACACAAAGTCAGATAGAATTCAATACCAAAAACACTTCCTTCAAAACATGAATTTAAAATTTTTTTTTTTCAGAATCCCTGTATAATATTTTGTGCTATTTTTCATTGCATAAATTGAAGTAATCATTCGACAATATTTACGGAAAAAACTGATTCAAAAAGTATTCAATTGTAGCTTCCGCAAGAGAGAAAGCATTGTAAGTGTAAAAATTCAACATTTTCATAAAACATCAAATATCTCGAAAACTGTGAGACTTTCATATAAACGATTTTTTTACATCAGATAGAGCACATTCTGAACTACATTCCGTTTTCGTTTGACGTGGTCTTCACGGGACACCCTGTATATATACAGGGTGTCCCGTAAAGACCACGTCAAACGAAAACGGAATGTAGATCAGAATGTGCTCTACCTGATGTGAAAAAATCGTTCATATGAAAGTCTCACAGTTTTCGAGATATTTGATGTTTTATGAAAATGTTGAATTTTTTCACTTAAGATGCTTCCTCTCTTGTGGAAGCTACAATTAAATACTTTTCGAATCAGTTATTTTTCTCTAAATATTGTTGAATGATTACTTCAATTCATGCAATGAAAAATAGTAGAAAATATTATACAGGGATCCTGAAAACAAAGTTGAAATTCATGTTCTGAAGGAAGTGTTTTTTTTTGTACTGAATTCTATCTGACGTGGTATAAAGAAAAGACACTAGACCTTTTCTGGATATTACCTTGAAAAGTTGCTCATTTTGTGAGGATTCCGAAAAAGTAAAATACAGGTGATAACCTTCTTCACGAAAAAAGATATTTGAATGTTTATCAAAAATGGAGCATTTCTGTGAAAAACTGATTTTGTGAACTTTTCCACAAGTCCTTTCATTTTGCAGATTCTGGTGTAACACATTGAATTATTCTCTTGAAAAATGTCAGTTTTTCCTCAAAATACCTATAAAGTGAAATTATTCATTAATTGCAATGATATAATGTAATAACGCACAGGACCTTCAATATCAACAAATGTATTGTGAAGAAACTCTATAAAAATATCAATAATAAAAATTCAGGATTCTTATTAGAGCAAGTGCTCAAAATGACCACCTCCTTCGCTAATACATGCCCTGCATCTATTGAGAAATGACCTTTTCAAACCATACAAACGTTCTCCCCGCTATTTTGGCTGCTGAAATACGAATGCGGTACCTTAGTTGTGCTTCATCTCTTATGGGGTTCGAATAAATTTCATTTTTTAAAAAACCCCAGTAAAAAAAATCCAAAGGATTTAAGTCTGGTGAACGTGGAGGCCACAAAATTTCATCGCCCCTTCCGATCCACCGGTGAGGATATGATTGGTTTAAATATTCCCTAACATGACGACTGTAGTGTGCTGGGCACCCGTCGTGTTGAAACCATAGATTACGTCGCATTTCCAGTGGTATATCTTCTAAGAGTAAGGGTACACTGTTCCTTAGAAAATTCAAATAGTTGGTGCCGTTTAATGATTGCGGCAATTCTGTCGGACCGAATATTTTTCCATCGTATATGCCAGTCCATAAATTCACCGTAAATCGATATTGGGATCTATCTTGCCTTATATTGTGCGGATTCTCGATGTTCCAACTATGAAGATTATGCAGATTGATATTATTATTATTATTATTTATTGGAATAAGAAAGGAGGCAAATAGCCTATAAACTTTCAAAATACAAAGTAAAACCAAACATATGGTGGGATACAAAAATATAAGACCTGTATACAAGTATACCAAGAAAAATCCTAAACAGACCAAACCGAGAACAAAGTTCATCTAACCCCGAACAAAAAATTTTCACCCATTTCTTCCCACGCACACACATCAGCCTCGGAAATATCTGTCCAATCGGTTCTTGAAAATGTTAACCGACGGAGAACAAACCACTTCCGCGGGAAGAGAGTTCCACACATCGAAAACGCGGTTGCACAAAAACTCCTGTCTGCATCTTGACCGGAACACCTCATGTTTCAATTTATAACGATGACCACGCAAAGAATTATTGTTCATAGTGAACAGAGCACTGAGATCACTGCCGAAAAAAACCGTGCATTGCCCGGAATGTCACTATTAAATCACCACGCTCGCGACGCTTCATGAAAGAGGTGAGGTCGAAACTCCGCAATCTGTCTTCATAAGAAGGTCGTCGGGAGCCATAAGGTATTCTGGTTGCCCTGCGGATTATTTTCGACTACATTCAAAATGGTGTCATCCTCCACAATCGAAGGCCGGCCACTACTTTTACGACTCCCAGGAACTCTTCCTTCGACAATTGCATTATGGGTCCGGATGAAAACTTCGTAATTTGGATGTCGGCGATTGGGGTACCGCTCTGAATAAAGCCTCGATGCTGCTCTAGCATTAAGACGTACTTCTCCATAAATAAGGTGCATGTCGGCGTATTCTCTTGCAGTATACGAAACATTTTCTGTAGACATTTTACCCAGTAAACTGATACGCATTAACTTCCACTAGATGAAAATGAACGTTTCCATAAATACCTTAAGTTTGAATCATTGAATCGCACCACATCATATCGATGTTCGAGAGTTCTTTAGGCAAAGAAAAAGAAATATAAAACTCAGTCAGTGAATTGGCATCTTAATAACATTTTATTGATTTGTTGATTGATTATTTTCAGCAGGAAGTGCAAAATGAAAGTATTTATGGAAAAGGTGAAAAACTCAGTTTTTCACAGGAATGCTCCATTTTCGATAAATATTCAAATATCTTTTTTTCTGAGGAAGGTTACCTGTATTTTACCTTTTCGGAATCCTCACAAAATAGGCAAATTTTCAACGTAATATGCAGAAAAGGTCTAGTGTCTTTTTTTTTGCACCACGTCAGATAGAATTCAGTACAAAAATCACTTCTTTCGAAACATGAATTTAAAATTTTTTTTTTCAGAATACCTGTATAATATTTTGTGTTATTTTTCATTGCATAAATTGAAGTAATCATTCAACAATATTCACGGAAAAAACTGATTCAAAAAGTACTCAATTCTAGCTTCCGCAAGAGAGAAAGCATTGTAAGTGTAAAAATTCAACATTTTCATAAAACATCAAATATCTCGAAAACTGTGAGACTTTCATATGAAAAATTTTTTTACATCAGGTAGAGCACATTCTGATCTACATTCCGTTTTCGTTTGACGTGGTCTTTACGGGACACCCTTTATATATATATATATATTTATATATATATATATATATATATATATATATATATATATCCAACGAACAAACTGGCATCTTTTCCGAAACGGTATAGGCCTGCATCCTCGTGTATATTGGTGTATATTCAAGAAAGTTTGCACCGTACATTCCGACTTCCAGTTATATCCAGCGGATGGACTGACATCCGTATATTTTGATACAAGTAGGATACAGTTCGGCCTCTATATATTCCATTTTCAGGTAATCTGCCATCCAGCAATGTTGCCAATTCGATGTAATTCTCATGTTCGTGATCGGAACTCATTCAAGATGTTTATTCATTTGATTTATCGAAATGCTGAAAGTAATTGTCACACTTCACTGAATAGTTTTTTATTTCGTTATCAATTGCGTAATTGGTAATTGTTTATCCATGCGATGATCATGTTTTTCAGATTCAAAAGTTAAATTATTTGTTTTGATTTGGATTTCGCCCACATTCTTTCAGAATATACAAAAATTTTGAACGCCTTATATCAGTAAGCCTGAATTTTGGATACTATTCGATTCAGAAATGGAGAAGTATAGATTCAATTCGACAGACTTCTGGGTTTGACAACTATATATGAAATGCGATTTTTCCGTGTTTTGATTTAACTATTCTGGATGTGTTTTTTTAAATCACGTATTCTAAAAAAATTCCTCAAACCTTTCGTGGCATATCGAAGATGATCCTCAAAATAACATATTAATTAATAATAAAGGCCTTAATTTATGCATGTGATATTGCAAATGGAAAAAACACACACTTATTTTGAACAACAAAAAGGCAGGATCCAGTGCACATTTAGTGCAACTGTTCAATCCTACCTTATCCATTGGAGACACCAAAACGTATAGAATTCCCACTGGCATGAGAACTGACTACCAAGATATCAAAAACATCAATTTATCCTATATAAAAAGTCATTCTCTTATTCGAATCGACTTTAATCTTTTCACATTCCACCGCGAAAAACTCTTCTCTGTTCATCGATAAAATAATTGAACAAAAATACCCTGAAAAATTTCAAGTTCTCTACACCTCTGACATCTAATGGCAAGTTATTGAAGCGATAAGCGATGAAGTACTGAAAAGAACGACTAAAGAATGCTGTTGTGTGCGTGGTGGAGTCAGGGTGTTTCAAAATTGTTTTTTTTTCATCAAAATCGGTAGAATGATCACATTAAGTGATAGGTTTGGCAATCAAATTTTCTTGTTTTATTCAGTTTCAAGATCTAATGCAATGAAAATGAAACGAACTAAAATACTGTTTTTAATCTGCACTTTCAAAGGTGCGACTAGCACTTGCCAATCTTGCCATCTTTTGGCAACTGCCAGATGACTTCTATGGTGATCGTGGTGGTACTATAGGAAATGATATCAAAGAAGCAGCTGCACCCAAATTCCCGTTTTTCGACCTTCCTAGCTCTCGTCTGAAGAGGTACATCTCAATGGTACCTAATTCATGTCAATCAATAATATCTATAACTTTAGCAGTATTAACTGATATTCATTATATCAACAACAAAATTTTGCAGATTTTCGACGACGTTTAACTTGGAGTTTAGCGATCCTTTTAAAACGTCCATTTCTCAATTTGAAAAATTGCTAGAACAAAGGCTATCACAATAAATATTAAAAGAAAAATTTTCATTTGGTTCAATTTCATTTTGGAACTATTGTAAGATTAAATTTTTCATTTTATTGTATGATTTTTTCCACATAATTTGTGAATACTTTTTTGGGTTGGAACCTGTTTTTATATTCCATAAATAAAATTAGATGAAAATATCGGAGATGTTATAGTTTGATTATTCGAACCATCAGAACATCCGAAGAATGATGATAACACATGCACCATGGTACGTTTCGAATCAAACAATTCAAGAAGACTTGAAGGTACCATACGTGAAAGGTGTCATCAAGAAAAAAAGCAAGAATCACCACATGAAGCAGGAGAACCACGTAAATATTTTACTTCACCCACTGACTGAAGTGCACAACGATAGGGATAGGCGACTCAAACGAAAATGTCCAGCAGATCTGAAATAGATGTCAAAAAAATTGCCACTGGCTAGGACCTCACAAAGACAATTATGGAGACTCTAAAAATGTAATAATATACCAGGTTTCCTATTTGAAAATCCAAAGTTGATGTCATTTCCGGAAAAAACCGAAAATTCGATTTTTTTCTTGAATATGTCAAAAAGTGCTCTGTAGTGAGTATATTCAATGTTCGAAATTTCAGAAATATAGCTACAGAAACAAGGGAGAAAATGGGGGTGTACCATGAGTCTGTGTCACCCTGTATACTAGAAAAATAATGAAAATTTTTCCCTCATTTTGAATCTAATTTAACCAAACAAAGTTTCCATTCATCTAATTTTCACATAATTCAAGTCGACGGGCCTTTCAATATTCCTCCTATAATAATTCGTGAAGAATATAATCTCACGATTGAAATATTATAATTCATCATTTCAATGAATATATTTCAGGATGAATCTTTCTAATAATTGATCATGATCATTCTTGCACAAATGCAGAAGCAGAAATAGTTCAATTTCAGATTTCGCGCACCATATTGAAATCCCGGCAGAATATCTTCTCCCGCCAGCTGCAATGTTATGTTTATCTCTTTACGATGCAAAAAACGTCTATAAAGCCATAAAATTCGTCCCGTGAACGACATTCCAGTGATGCCGTTTGCTCCGATGCCACTTCAACCGCTACATGTAAAACCGAGAATATACATATCCGTGAATATAATATACACGAGTGTGACGAGAGCGCCACCATACTCGATCGCGCGGAACCTCTGACATACAGGACGTTCAGAAATGGTAAAATTTGGCGTCCAGCCAATTATCATCGCAACCTATAGAGGATGCCATGCTGAACCGTTCTGTGTGATTTTCAGCTGATGGTAAAGTGGCATCCGTATATCGGATGCCACATTACCGCGGATGCCACTCTTACCGCGATTTTAACATGGGAGGATGCCAAAATGTACCATATATATATATATATATATATATATATATATATATACATATATATATATATATAATATATATATATATATATAGACATATATATGTATGCCAATCGGTCTTTTCGAGGACATTTTGAAGCATGAATTGGTACATTCGAGGACATTTTACCCATTCGAGGACGGTCCCCGAATTGCTGATGCAAGTATCGGTCTTTTCAGGGACGGTCCTCGAATGGGTCGGCTATTTGAGGACGTTTGAGAAAATTTGAATTATGGTTTGTTTAGAAGTTTGAGGCTATCACGATCGGATGTGGTGACACTATAAGAGTCTTCTCTGGTTTTATGTAGTAGGCTATTAAGGTCATAAATTGAATAAAGTGAGTAGTTAAAGATACAATTATTGTAATTCAGCAAATAGATGCACCTAGGTACGTGCTCTCAAACCAAGTCCTCTTTCTCGAATCTATTCGCTATTTTTTATTACTTTTTACAGATAAGATGTTCCGAAGCTTATTCATGAATAATTTTTGAAATTTTCGATAAGTCAGAAAGAATATAAAAAAAAATTGGAATAATATGAATTTCATTCGTTGAATTTGAAACAGAAGTAAATTAAAATCTGTGTTAAAACAGCCACTGGTCAATGCGATTCAATGAAATATGTAACTGTAGTCCACTTTTTCCAATCCACTCGTTTCTTTTTTATTAGTTTATATAAATAAGATTGCCCGAAGCTTAATGATGAGTTACTGGAAATTTGCATTGTTTCGAAAAAATTTTTATATATCTGAAAAAAAGGCGGTGTAGTATCAAATCATGTACCTGGGCTTAGGAGAGTCTTCCGGGCTTTTTGGCAGTGGTCTATTGGGAATTATTTCACCTGCGATAGGCATCTTCAGAGGATTCTGGGGTCTTAGATTGTAACTCGACCGCTGAATTTCCCAAAGTGACGCTGGATTCGATCCGTTGGTCCCACTTATACCCTGATCATTGGCGGGAGAAGGTAGTGGTTTTACGCGCGCGATGTTGATTGGTCCATCGCTTCCACTTCGTATTTGCTTGATTTTGGTCTTTTCCAACACCGGCAACCATGCGCTATGTACCAAAGGAGTTTCTTCCCTTCTGTTCATATTGTTCTTATGTTTATATATCTCAATGGCTTCCATGTTCATCCTAGGATAGAAACTTTTGATGTTTGAAATAGCTTCTGCCTTTGAGAAAACAATATTGTTTTCTCAAACAATAACGGATCGAATCCAGCTTCACTTTCGGAAATTCAGCGGTCGAGCAAAAATCTAAGACCAAGAATCCTTTGAAGATGCCTACCGCAGTTGTGGGCGAAACGTTAGGTGAAATAATTCCTAATAGACCACGGCCAATAAGCCCGGAAGACTCTTAATGTCAATATATCCGGTCGTGAAAGCCTGAAACTATTTTAACTGGGCTTAGCTTTTGCCGTCGATGGGATTTTCACAAATTTTTCCAGTAATTGATTTCGTTATGTATATAAATTTTATACGTAACAAAAAAAAATAAATATTGATATTATCAAGTCCTCAGAATCCTAATTAGAATGAAACAAATGAAATATAAAACTGGGTTGAAACAACCGGTGGTCATATGTGATTCAAATGAGAGCTTGCAGAAATAGGCCGAAATTTTTCAAAAAATTTGTTGGTGAGTTGGGTTCAACCAAATTCTGATTGTCCGATCAAAAAAACTTGCGTTAAATCGAAACAATCAGATCCCTTGATATGAAATTTCAACGAATCACTATAACTCTAATCAACTTGACAGTTCTTAATCGAGCAATCCAAGTTTTGTGAAAGTCATTTTTTATATTCAGAATACAGTTTGTATGACAAATTCAATATTTTCTCAATATCTCAAGATTTTTGCGATTAAAACTCAGTCTGAAAGATGAAAATTCAATAAAAATCAACTTTACGGACAACCAATGCCGTCGTAATAAAAACAATTATTTCATTTCGACTCACATGAATCACAAACCAATCATTTCTGTCATGCAACAACACCAGATTATTATTATCGTAGAAGGATCTGGCAGTGTCTTCAAATCATTCAATATAATTTTCCATGACTGAGAAACGAAATCTGAACTAAATGAAGTTTCTTTACATTCATGCGAATATTGAATAAGTAAAGAGAAAATTATCTCCCTTAATTATTTGTGATAAAACATGTGGCCCTCATTAAGAGTCCCTGAAGAAACGACTTTCCTTTTTTTACCTGCTTTCGGAATTTAGATCTCAATTCCCTCGTCGAGATAACCCATTTTCGCTTGCTTGTTTCAATAAGTACAGTAAACAAAGATCTGAAATAACTTTATAACAAAAAAAATTGCAGTTTTTAATTGATGATTGTTAATTGTCTCGAAAATGTACTCTAATAATGCAGGTTTTAAAATTTTAAGAATTTCGTTTTCTCGAAATCCAGAAAGTTTATCGAAAACAGTTTCAAACAAAAGTTGTAGATCGAAAGTTTATTATTAATATTATGACTTTTCTGAATCAGAAGGTTTTCATAGTGGCTAATTAGCGGTGCATTTTTATAGAGGCGTTCTCATTTGCTAGCAATGAGAATCTACTGATTGGGAATGAGAATGGAAAATCTTGAATTTGTATTACAATTCCGTCCCCCAAAATCTATAATGAAAAAAATCACAAATTCTTTTCACTCTGTACCTTTTTTGACAGTTATGGTATGATTGAAATTATGTATCCAATACGGGAATCGAACTCCCATAGGCGCCCGTAGAAGTTTGTTTGATGAAGCGCAGGTGACATTAGTATTCCGTCAATGGGATGATCAAAATCTCATGAATCACTTTTTTGCGGAAAGAGCTACGTTTTGGATATAATGATTGTCACGAGAGTAGGAATTCATGATCAAAAATGAAGGTTCCGAAATTTTCAGGAACCTTGAAAAAATCGGAAAAATATGGAAAAAATTACGTTTTCTCGAAAACAGGAAGGTTCATCGAAAAAAGGTTCAAACAAAAGTTGTAGAATGGAAAATTTTAGTACACAACTTTCACATATTCTGACATTTTTTTAATCAATCCGTTGAAATATTTATATCCATTTGAATTAGGTTTTTATGCAAAATCGATTCATTTTTGTTACTGCCAATTTTCGCTTCGCATGTTGTCCCTTGAATGCAGAACATTCAAGCTAAAACTGCTCAGTTTAAAGCAGAACATTTTTTTCTAATTTTCCCAAAAATTACAATTTTTTCTTCATTACAGTGTTAAGCTTGGTGAAAATTCAAAAAAAATTTCACCTTGTACAATGAGCTTCTTGGTCTCACTTTCATCTATATTTAAAAAAAAAACTTAGATTGAACTTCCGTGATTGTATGAGTTTTGTGTATTGTGCATTATATTTCTGAAAAATTCTTGAGGGTGTGCCATCAACAATTTTTCTTTCATTTTCTTTATTTTTCAAAATTCCAAATGACAGATATTTCGATGAAATTTCATATTCTGACATGGAATGCTAACATCTGATTACCCGGTAACATCCGATTTAAAAAAATCAGGTGTAAAAAAAACACGTGAACAAAATATAAGTGCAGTTTTCGGGCAGATTTGAAAGAAAAATGCTCCTGAAATGTTTCTTCAGATATATCAGTTTTTGCAAACTCATAAAAATTTATCGAGACTATAAAATTCTGCTCGCTTCCTTTGTTCGTTTCATTGAAGAGGGTAACATTGAAAGAAGTACTAAAATCAGTCGGTTCTTGTGCATCTGTTGATTTCGAAATATTAGAAAATGTCCGTCAATAATTTTTTTCTCTTTTCCCTTTCGAAGATATGCCCAATAATATGCTATATGCTCAACGCCAAAAATATATGCTAAACATGAATCAAATATGCCAAATTTTGCATTAAAAATGCTGAATTTGCACCCGAGTAAGTATTTCTTCGATCTTCAACTGTAGAGAAACTAACGCATCTGGGTTTTATTGCCCCTAATTACAGTAGGCCGGGATATTTTTCTCTCGAGATAAGAACCCGGTGGTGGACCGTGGAATTCGCACTGGTAAGACGAGGGGGGTAGGTTTACGTCTGACAGATTCCACGTATAACAATTTTTAGACTTGAGTTTTTTCTTTTGGATCGATTCCATAATCTTGTGACTAGTGTTGGTTTTCTGCAATTTGAGTGCATCAGTTGGTAAGTAAATTCTTTTAGCTATTGTTCTGAACTAAATATTTTGATATTTCATTCAACATATAATGAAGTTTTTATATGTGTGTTGGCGAGGAACTTTTTGATTTAGAAAAAAAATTTTTCTTCTGAGAATTGTCGTTTGCCGTTGAATTCTTTATATTTCATTTGGTTCTGAAGATATTTGAAAATTCCATAAAATAGACCTGCACAGCACCCTTCGAAAAATTGAGTTTCAGTTAACTTGTCTGAAATAGTGCTGTACATGTACATTGTATCCTAAATTGCTCGATTTTGGCTTTTTGTGGTACTTCTGGACTTACAGGTCAAAATGATGAAAGGAGTCCGGGGTTCGATTTTTGTGAAAACCATCACTAGAAACCATTTCAAGATATCTTCATTTTTTTATAATTTCTATTTATTATCGATTTCAATCATCTGGAATTCAAATTAATGAGGAATGATTCAACAATATTGGAGAAATTCAATGCGAAATTCACAAAAACACAATTGAAGCATTCGAATGAAATTAAATTCTGGTTTTTGAGAAAGTAAGTGTACTTGAAAGAAACTAAGTCTCCACTGGTCTAATTTTTCTAAATATTATGTGATATCGGTGTAGATTTCTTAGTAATTAATATCTTTTTTTATGTCACTATATTTGGAAAGCCTAGATTTGCACTAATTATTATATTTTTAGTTAAACTGCTATGAAATCTGATCTTATTTGGATTTTTCATGTCTTATAATTTCTAAAACTAATGTTCACCTTATCCAAATTCAAGATTTTCCCGTACAAAACATATAAGGCCGTTGGGGGTAACGGCAGCAAAGATTTCGTGGTAAGATGCCTCAAAAGGACTTTCACCGACGAAACTGCCGAACTTTGTTCAAGGACGGGCCAAAGGTCAAATAATAAAATTGCTGAAAGTCCCGTTATGAAGATTACATTCAGTGGGTAGTTGATTTGAGGTTTTCTTTCAAAATTGATTTGAGGTGTAGCCGCGATACTGTAAAACACAACCTTTGCAGTTATTCAAATAATTCTTGTTAATTTGTTGTCCACAAATTTTTAAATGACTTACGGTGGGTTTCACAAAGCTTTGATTGTACCATTCAACAACCTTACGTAAATTCGAACCGATCGAATTACTCGTTTTGAAGTTTTAACGAATTGCGGTGGCTCCAATTCATTTAACTAAGTTTTGTGAAACCGACCCTCAGACACTTATACGATAAAAATTCAAAACTTTGACAATTATTTTTTTATCTTCTCATCAATTGGAATATGTTGAACCAATAAATTGAATAGTTGAACGAAATTGTTCAAATAACTCAAGTTATAAATTATGGTTTCTTAATCATTTATCGATTGGAGAAAATGAAGATACAATCCTTCTATAATCCAATATGATTTCTCAAATACTTGAACTTGCTTAAAAAAAGAGGATTATTTCAACTTATACTTTCATTCTTTTCAGATGTGGTGAGGAAGAGTACAGGCATTTCGGAAAAAGACTTCGGAATATAATATGTGAACGAATGGCTGCGACTTGCCAGGCAGAGGAAAGAAAGACAGATGATGAAACTTACTACATAATATATACTCAAACCTATTTTGCATCTTTTTTTGTTTACTTTTTCTTCAATTTTTTTGTTTTTTATTATATTAATGTTATTAATCATTATAGTTGTTTTCATTATCCTCATGCAGTCAATAATTTAATCTAAAATATATGTAAATTTATTATTGGTAAATTTGCTCTCCGCCAGTCGAAAAAATAATGTAATTGGGAGCAAATCTTCTTATTGGACGAAATGAATATTGAAATTGAAAATTTCGAATAACGTACATATATAAAGTAACAAAATTGAATCTGAATATCACAATATTATCACAATTATCACAATAAACCTCTCATTAGTCAACGCAATGATTATAACAAAATATGTCCCAAATGCTATAAGAAATGGCTGAATTAAAAATGGTTTAATATTTATCACAAAAAACCTCTCATTGGTCAACGCAATGAGTATAACAAAATATGTCCCAAATGCGAAAAGAAATGGCTCCCTATTTGAAGATATCTTTTAGTATCACATCAAAATTCCTATGCGACGTCAAAAAGAAATAAAGAAAAGTGGTCCCAAAATTAACTCGCATGGGCGTCTCAAATGTGACAAGAAATGGAGTATCATTGTGGCCAGTTTTGCGATTGCATATTCAACTACTCATTGTTCCGAAATGCGTACTTGATGTGGAGGACATTTGGATGCATATGCGAGCTCGTGTAGAGGTAAAGAGTACATCGCATATGAGAGTTACATTTCCATCGCCGTGTTTGCTAGGTAACTGCAGTTATTCAATGGTCAGTAGTAGGGGGAGAAAGATGAAAGAGGGCGCTTGACTTTTAGATGCTTATTTAATGAATTCTATTCAAAATCAAATTGGACTCTGAACACGACTCTTCAGAATCCAATGAGACATATATTGTAGATTTGAGTAGAAAAGTATGAGGTTTTATCAGGACCAAAGATTATAGAGTATACTCTATAATCTTTGATCAAGAAAAATATAATAATAATGGAGTCGAATAAAGCGCCTTCTGTCAGTCAACTGCCGAACTAAACTTCGTTCAATTTAAATTTTTCATTTAATTTTTTATTTATTTATTATTTATATTCATGAAAAAGGTACCAATAAATATACAAAAGTCTCTGGAAATTTTGGAATCTACAGTGACTTAATTCAAATATTGTATAAAGTCACTGTAGTTCCGGCCATTATTAGGCCAGTTATATAAGCATATAGTATTAATCTATGGAACTTATTGTGGATAAGATGCCATGAGACTTCCCGAAACCGGTAGTTTTTGAATTAATTTGTGAGAGAAAGACTTTCGATCGATTTGATTTCATTCTATTTTCTCCTTAACGAAGATTGTTGGGGAAATTATGATGTGAGGGTTATGTTAGATTGGTCTTTACAATAAACGAGCCGAAGTAAAAATGGTTTTGCATATGATGTGTTTTGACATCTCGTGTTTAATGTTCATTCTGTTATAGGGCAGGGCGGCTGTTTTAATATATAAATGGCTTCATTAAAATTTGAGAAAAAAATTATTGTAGAATGTAACATCGCAGAGCATTATTTTTATTCATTGCGTTTATAGTTGAAAAATTTGAAAAAAAAATTACGTAAGTCTGTTTCAGACATTCTGTTCCTATATCATTATATTCTATGTGTTATGTTTTGTTTTTATATTTCATTATAAATGTTCTGCCTGTCAGATTTAATGTATTCATTAAACTCATTGAAAATTTAAGATAAGGTTATAGAAACACTAGGATTCCAAGAGAATATTAATAATCAGAAATAGAGCCAGATTACATCAATCGATACGAGAATCAACAAATGTTTCAGATAGACCAACGTAAGTTTATTTATTCTTCAGGAAGGAGAGAAGTAGACCGCAGATTTTGCATTAATTAGTGACCATTACCACTGACGCATTCAAAGCACCGTGAATAAAAATTCATATCTTTTTCATGAGTCTATGTCACACAAACTCAACATTAGACTAGTGGAGACCAAAGTCTGTAGATTATTTCAAAGCAACAGAGAAGTGATGGCGATACTCCAATTCCATCATAGTGCCATCAGAGCCACTTAGCCACAGCCACAATGAAAAATGACAAATACCACGAAGGCCAGCTCTTACAGCCATGCGAGAAGACGCTTCTGAGTATCACCACATAGTTGCGCCATGTAGCGATGTATGCCTGAAGCTCCTACTACCGGTTTCTTCGACAAACTTAAATCTTCAATTTATTTCATCGTTCACTCAGGCGAATATCAACTTCTCATACGGAGTTTATGCAGGACTGCATGACAGATCAGTTTTAGAAAACCAATTTTCATTTCAGGACTCATGTAATTCAGACGAAACTTCACTTACCACTTAAGCAGGGTTCTCAGGGCTTCGTACTGTCGCAGGCGACAATCCCCACCCTTCCTTGTTTCATGAGATTGTCGCTGAAATCCAATGTGTAGTTGAATTATTTCAACTACAAAAGGGGCGTGTCGCGACAGATTTTGACAAACAGAAATGAAAAAGTAGGGGCCAGGGGAAGTTTTGTTCACATACTCTGATTGGCTGAATTGCTGTCGCCTGCGGCACTACGAAGCTCTGGGAACCCAGCTTAATTCTTCACGAGTGAATCGAACGATAACAACGCTCTACGAACAACTTATTGAGACGAGACATAATCATTCATTACTGTAATCATCCCTTGCCGACAACTGCGACAGCGAACCAAATCGAGATTACACGATCATTCCGAGCCGAATAATCAGGGTCGACCATTGCGACTACTTTGGCATATTTTAGATCCAACAATATGATAACAATCTTGGCCGCTGAGGATTTTATTCCTTCAAATTTTTTGTGAATTTCGTCGGAAAATGGACAGATTTAGAATTAACATTTCTAGTCAAGCAGACCCTGCCGCCACTGAAGAGCCACCGCTTATGTTATCTCGATGAATGGAGATACCATAGAATGAAAGCTTGAATATGAGTGTCCAGAAATGAACTGTGACAAAATGATTATGTGATATGGTGTAAGCATGTAAGGATCCTTGCTTGTCAATCAACAAAGGTTTGATGGGCCAAGAAGTTTATCTGTTAGAACTGATGGATGTTACCCTGAAAAATTGTGATAGATGTACGTCATTGTTACTATACCAATATTCACTTTTGGTGGAAATACTTTAATAACCTAGGTGAGTCAGAAGGTTACGAAAAAAACCCATTAAGTTGAGATTAGGTTAGGAAATTGAGTTTGTGTGGGCATTACTGAATAAGCTCAGCTGTGAATTTCATAAGTGATGACATCATCAAGGAAGTGGGCATACAAAAGCATTTTACTACAATGCAAACAGGGAAATGATATTGAGAAAGGAAACACTACCACCTATAAAACCATTGTATACACAGATGTTTATGAGATGCTCACCAGATTTACTATCACGACGGTTGAACTTTTTATTGATGCGGAATATTCCTTTGATATGAAAGTAAAGTACAGAAAAAGGATGAAAGGGGGATGGATTACCCAAATAAATTTATAGGCTACTTCGAAAAAATATTTTGGGATCCTGGTTGAAAGCAACGCTTCTTAAAAGCGGGACGTGTATGGTCCAGTGTTGAAAAAAGGTGAATAGTTGCAGTGCGGCGTACCCCTTGCAAGGGCGGTCCTAGCCTTAAATTTTGGGGGGGGGGGGGTCGCCGTTATGGGTTTGAAGTTTTCTGGTCGGTTTTCTTGCACGAAGAGCTCACTATAAGAAATCTAATTTTAACATTTTGGGGGGGGGGGTTCATGACCCCCCCTGACCCCCCCCCCTGACTCCCCCTGGGACCGCCCATGACCCCTTCAAGCAACCTATCAAGCTTTCAATTTTCACCTGAAATACTATGGAGTCACCCGATAAAGTAGGAGCTATCGAGGTCTTGTGGCAAATAAAAATTTATTTTATGTGTTATATCAGGAAAGTCCTCAGAAAAGCATTGAAGAAGTTGTAATCAACGAAATTCATCAAAAAGATGAAGGAAAATACACTACCCCGATGAAACTAAATTGAAAAAAAAAAAAATATCAAATGTCCTCGAATTGCCACATACATGCATTTTTCCATATAGTTCGCTAAAAAACTCACATATGGCGAAATTGATCGGATTATATGGTTCAGCATCAACAATAGAATCTAACTATGTCATGAAATCCAAAATATAGAAAAAATATGAAACGTCCTCGAAAAGACCGATCGGCATAAATATATATATATATATATATATATATATATATATATATATATATATATATATATATATATATATAAATATATATATATATACATGGAAAAGATTTAACGGACATAACCCTCTGAAACGAAAATGAACCGTAGACAGCTGTTTCGGGCTTTCGGCCCTCATCAGTACGGTGAAAAGTGGGAAATTGAAATCACATAACGGAGTCAACACCAGGGAGCCAGCCGCACATTTGCGATATATATATATATATATATATATATATATATATATATATATATATATATATATATATATATATATATATATATATATATATATATATATATATATATATATATATATATATATATATATTTTTCGAGGCATCATCGACTGCTTCGGTCATTAGCCTTAAATGCTTAATATCTCATCCCTTCAGAGTGTGCTTCTCCTGAATATGGACAGAGAAAGGTAAAACTATACAGAAAACATCAGAGAGCAACAGACATGGTCAATATGAACGGTTGTTGGAAAATAAACAAATAAATGAGTAAGTAAATAAATAAATAAGTAAATAAATAAATATGTAGATAAATAGGCAAACAAATAAAATACAAAAATTTTGTGTAAAGATAATAAATTTGTAAAAAGTTTAGGCGTGGTTTCGTCATAATTTATCATATATACGAATTTTCTTTAAAAATTCGATCGTATTTAAAATATCCTCTCTTTCCTGTGATCCAGGTTCTTTTTTTATATTGTGCTGTAAACGATCGTGCGAGTATTTAGGACATTCATGCAAGATATGAAAGATGCTAAGATCTACATCACATAGCTCGCACTTTGGTCTCTCTTCCTTCTTAAGGATGTAGAGGTGGGTGAGTGCCGTATGACGTATACGTAAACGATGTATTCTTGTCATATCCACTCTGGGCAGTGTTATTGCTATGTATGGTATTCTTACATCCGGTTTGAAGAGCTTCAGTTTTGCGTTGTAGACATTCCAGGCTCTCTGCCATTCCAATGATATGCATTGCTTAGCTACGTTTATCACGTCGGTGACCTTGGTTGTTTTCACGTCTTTTCTGTCTTGGGAAGCTGCAGTACGGGCTGCTCGGTCAGCCAATTCATTACCTCCTATACCAACATGGCCCGGTATCCAGATGAACTCTACTTGGCAGTTTGTTATGTGTAGTTCTGAGATCAGAGATTGTATTCTCTGAATGAATGGATCATCTGTGTATATATCCTCCAGGGAGGTCAAAACGCTTAGTGAGTCTGTTACTATAGTAGGTTTTTTTTTTTTTGATACCAGTAACAATACAGCAGAGCTTGCCATATGGCATATTCCTCCGCGTAATACACCGAGGACTCTCCGGGAAGAGACCAAGAGTGTGACTCCCCCTCTACATATATTGCCGATCCCACACCATTTTTGGTTTTGGAGCCATCGGTGTATATTATACAGTCAGGAGTAGTTATATCCAATATTCTGAGGAACTCCTTCTGATATATTTCGTGAGGTGTATCGTCTTTTTTTAGAGTAACTAATTGGTTGAATATTTTATTTCGGGAATTGTCCAAGGCGGTAGTTCGTTGAAACCGTAAAGGAACACCTCAGGAATATTAATGTTCTCTTTTTCTAGATGCTCCCTGAACCTCACTCCAGCAGGTCTAGTAATTGTTGGTCTAGCCTGAAATTTCGCTATATTTTTAAAAAGGTAATCGTTGTTAATATGTGTACGATATGCTCCCAGATGAATCATATAAGAGCATAGCAACTGTTTTCTCCTTAGATGTAGTGGCATTATCCCCGATTCACAGTACAGGCTTTGAATCGGACTTGTTCTGAACGCGCCAATACACAACCTTATACCCATATTATGGATACTGTCCAGTACAGAAAGGGTGGTCTTTCTTCCGGAAGAATAAACTATACTACCATAGTCTATACGACTCATCACTAGAGCTCTATAGACCCTGAGCAGTTGCTTAGGCTCGGCTCCCCATTTGGTGTGTGTGAGAACCTTTATAATGTCTAGAGATTTACGACATCTTTGCTTTAATTGTCCAATATGTGAGTTCCAGTTCAGTTTTTTATCGAACGTCAGTCCTAGGAATCTTACTGTATCTTCGCACGAGATAGGGGTTCTATTCAAGAGCAGAGTAGGGTTAGGATGGATTTTGGATTTTCTACAAAAATGTACACAGGTTGTTTTATCCTCAGAGAATTTAAATCCTATTCTCTGTCCGCCATCAACAACAATATCTATTGCTGCCTGCAGTCTTTCAGTTATGCTCTCTATTTCGTATCCAGAGCACGCAATTGCAAGATCGTCCACATAGAGAAGCTTTAAGAGAGTATTGTCCACATCTGCTGCTACATCCTTTATGGCGACATTGAAGAGGGGACAGCTCAAAGGGGATCCTTGTACAATACCGTTCTCAAGAAACCTCGCAGTAGACATTATATGCCCGAGTCTCACTCTGAATTGCCTGTTGCTCAAAAATGATTAAATAAATAAAGGAAGATTCCCTCTGAGGCCTGTTTCGTGTAGTCTTTTGAGGATGCCATATCTCCACGTCATGTCGTATGCGCCTTTTATATCAAAGAATACCACCACACAATGTTTTCGTTGTCTGAAGGTCTTCTGAATGAAATTTTCAAGCAAGACCAAATGGTCTACTGTCGATCTCTGTTTCCTTAATCCAGCCTGATATGGAGCATATACATTGTAACGTTCAACATACCACTGCAGTCGGTTTGTGACCATCCTTTCCATCAATTTTCCCAGGCAACTTGTGAGACTAATAGGTCTATAACTTGATGTTAGGCAGGGGTCTTTACCAGGTTTGAGTATGGGGACAATGATCGACTCTTTCCATTCGTCCGGGTATTTGCCTTCCTCCCATAACTGATCGTACATATAAAGCAGAGGTCCTTTCATATCAACCGATAATTGTTTGAGCATATAATTAATAATATCATCTGGTCCAGGAGATGTTGAGTGTAGCTGGCGGATTGCCTTCTCTAGCTCATCTTTGTTGAAAGGCAGATTATATAGATGCAACGATGGTGATGAATAATCAATAGAGAAATTCAAAGGGATTTCTCTTGTTTGCTTAGTTTCACGGAAACTTGAATCATAGTTCGATGTACTACTAACTTTTTCGAATTGCTCAGCTAACAACTCAACTATCTCTTGTTGTCTGCTAGTCATCTCGTTGTTTGAAGTACGTAAACATGTTGGTCTACTTTCGCAATTTTTTCCTGATATGGAGTTAATCTTCTTCCAGGTACGTTGAATGTCTGCATCTGAATTTATAGACGATGTAAATTGATTCCAGGAGTTTCTTCTACTTTCCAAGATAACTCGTCTAGATGCTGCTCGTGCTTTTTTGAATTCAATCAGATTATGAGTGGTAGGATATTTGTTATATTTGTTTAATGCTCGTTTTTTGGATTGTATCGCATTTTTCACTTCATTATTCCACCATGGAACTGAATGTTTGATCACAGACCTTCCGGTTTTTGGTATACTTCTTGTTGCTGAAGATAAACTGGCTTCTGTAATCGAGGTGTCATTTATTGAGTCATTTTTGAAACATAGATGAATTCAAAATAGTAATCATCGGAATGAATACCATTTTCAATTCCCAGGCTCAGAGATCTTTTATCATGAGGTTGGAGAAATGATATTAGATTTTGTCACTGAGATGAGAGATATACCGGTTTCGGCCTTGTTGGGCCTCATCAGTATCCCGCACATCTCAGGACAAAATCTTCATGAAAAACTTCAGAATTTATAGCAATTGGTTGTGAAGTAATGAGTAAAACATTACAAAGTACTAAGGTGGTGACATCCAATTGCGTCAAAATGAAGTTTCACATCTCCAATCAAATGCAAAAAAAGAAAATTCTTTGCCTTTACGAAGGCACATCGAGAACATTTTTTAAACATAGATGAATTCAAAATAGTAATCATCGAAATGAATACCATTTTCAATTCCCAGGCTCAGAGATCTTTTATCATGAGGTTGAAGAAATTATATTAGATTTTGTCACTGAGATGAGAGATATACCGGTTTCGGCCTTGTTGGGCCTCATCAGTATCCCGCACATCTCAGGACAAAATCTTCATAAAAAACTTCAGAATTTATAGCAACTGGTTGTGAAGTAATGAGTAAAATATCACAAAGTACTAAGGTGGTGACATCCAATTGCGTCAAAATGAAGTTTCACATCTCCAATCAAATGCAAAAAAAGAAATCTGTACTTCATCTTTCACTGAATGAGATTTTAGCAGTGGCTCTATTCAGGGCTGCTTGCTAGTTTCTCAAAGTGATGGAAACGCCCAATTCTTTTTGTGACTGTGAAGCCTGATGTTTTAAGAAAAAGAAAATTCTTTGCCTTTACGAAGGCACATCGAGAATATTTTTGAAACATAGATGAATTCAAAATAGTAATCATCGAAATGAATACCATTTTCAATTCCCAGGCTCAGAGATCTTTTATCATGAGGTTGGAGAAATGATATTAGATTTTGTCACTGAGATGAAAGATATACCGGTTTCGGCCTTGTTGGGCCACATCAGTATCCCGCACATCTCAGGACAAAATCTTCATAAAAAACTTCAGAATTTATAGCAATTGGTTGTGAAGTAATGAGTAAAATATTACAAAGTACTAAGGTGGTGACATCCAATTGCGTCAAAATGAAGTTTCACATCTCCAATCAAATGCAAAAAAAGAAATCTGTACTTCCTCTTTCACTGAATGAGATTTTAGCAGTGGCTCTATTCAGGGCCCGCTTGCTAGTTTCTCAAAGTGATGGAAACACCCAATTCTTTTTGTGACTGTGAAGCCTGATGTTTTTAAGAAAAAGAAAATTCTTTGCCTTTACGAAGGCACATCGAGAACATTTTTGAAACATAGATGAATTCAAAATAGTAATCATCGAAATGAATACCATTTTGACATTAAGAGAGTCTTCCGGGCTTATTGGCCGTGGTCTATTAGGAATTATTTCACCTAACGTTTCGCCCACAACTGCGGTAGGCATCTTCAGAGGATTCTTGGTCTTAGATTGTAACTCGACCACTGAATTTCCGAAAGTGATGCTGGATTCGATCCGTTGGCCCCACTTATACCCTGATCATTGGCGGGAGAAGGTAGTGGGTTTACGCGCGCTATGTTGATTGGTCCATCGCCTCCACTTCGTATTGGCTTGATTTTAGTCTTTTCCAACACCGGCAACCATGCGCTATGTACTAAAGGAGTTTCTTCCCTTCTGTTCATATTGTTCTTATGTTTATATATCTCAATGGCTTCCATGTTCATCCTAGGATAGAAACTTTTGATGTTTGAAATAGCTTCTGCCTTTGAGAAAACAATATTGTGTCCATCTGCCAGAGCATGTTCCGCTAGTGCGGATTTTTCTGTCTGATTGAGTCGACAGCATCGTTCATGCTCCTTGATTCTCGTATTGATACTTCTCTTCGTTGTACCAATGTAGTTTTTGCCGCAGTCACAAGGTATCCTATAAATACCGGGTTGAGAGAGTGGGTCGACTTTGTCTTTGGTAGTTCTGATCATTTGGCCAAGTTTTTGAGTTGGCTTATAGACAGTCTCTATATTGTGGCCCTTTAGTATTCTACCAATTCTATCGGTGACCTTGGGGATATATGGTAAGATAGCTCTTCCATTGGGGGTAAGTTGTGATGTGTTATCATCACGTGTGGAAAGTCTTGGTCTTATTGCCCTCTGAATTTCCTTAGCATTATATCCGTTAGCGACGAATGCATGCTGTAGATGTTCAAGTTCATCCACCAGAAATTCCGGCTCGCACAATCGTCGGGCTCTATCTACGAGTGTTTTTATAACTCCTCGTTTCTGTTGAGGATGATGATTGGACTGCTTGTGTAGATATCTGTCAGTGTGGGTTGGTTTTCTATAAACCCTGTGTCCTAGCTTTCCATTAGGCTTTCTAGTAACCAAGACGTCTAGAAAGGGTAGAGCACCATCCTTTTCAATTTCCATAGTGAATTGAATATTTGGGTGCCTACTGTTAAGATGGGATAGGAAAGCATCCAATTCTTCAAGTCCATGACTCTAGACGACAAAAGTATCATCCACATAACGTAGCCATGTGGACGGTCTCTTAGTTGCCGCTTCAATTGCACTTTGTTCGAATTTCTCCATGAAGAAATTTGCAATTGCAGGACTTAGAGGGTTTCCCATGGCGCAGCCATCTATTTGCTCATAGAATTCGCCTTTCCACTGAAAATAGCTGGATGACAGGCAAAGTTCGAAGAGCTTTGTTATGTCATTCGGGAATAACTCAGACACGTAGTTAAGCGATTCCCTGATGGGAACTAGTGTGAACAAAGACACAACATCAAAACTAACGAGTCGGTCATTCGGTCCCAACTGAATGTTCTGCAGTTTTTCTACAAACTGGGTAGAGTCCTTGACGAAAGTGTCCGTGTTTCCCACATGAGGTCTCAACATAGTTGTTAAAACTTTGGCTAAGTCGTATGTTGGTGAATCGATGGTACTGACGTAGGTCTCAATGGGACATTATCCCAATTTTCGGAAGTCCGTATATACGCGGAGCCCTTGCTTCACTCTTACAAATCCTCTTTTTAAGTTCCTCATCGAGAGAAGAAACTTTTATAAGAGCCTTTGCTTGTCTGAGCCTGGACGAGGTAGGATCTCTTTTAAGTTTCCTGTAGTTTGAGGGGTCTAACAACGCCCTCATTTTGGAATCATAGTCAGAGGTGTCCATCACTACCGTCGCGTTTCCTTTGTCAGCTGGAAGGATCACAATGGATGTATCTTCATTGAGACTCTTTATGGCTTGGTGTTCCCTGAAATTTATATTATTTTTTGGAGGTTTAGCCTTCCTGATGATTCTTGAGGCTTCAGTCCTCACTTCTTCAGCCGTAGCCTCAGGTAAGGATCGAATTGCTGCCTCAACATTGGCTATTATATTCTCTACAGGAATTTGTTTCGTTCGAATGGAGAAATTGTTTCCCTTTTCAAGGATGGATTTCTCCTCTTGTGTTAATGTCCTCTTGGACAAGTTAACAACAGTTTCTTTCCTGTTCGGAACTGAAGAAACAGATAATTCCTGCAACCGTGAGAATTTATTTTTGAGGCGTATAGTATTAGTGTACATTCGCCCCTCCATGGATTTCTGGGTTATGTTATCGACAGAAGTCCAGTCTGTTGGTGTTAAGGTTCCTACTAGCTCATTCTGTATTTGTCCGATTTCCTCTTCGATACTGACAAGTTTCTGACGAGAATAACGGATCCTCTCCCTTAACAGAGCACACTCGGCTCGATTATATATCCTATGTGCCTGAGCACTCAGAAAAAGCCGTCTAAAGCGTACGAAGTTGGGCACAACATTCGAATCCCGACAACGTTTCAGAAATGTGAGAGTGCAAAGTTGGTCTGCCTTTCTCTTCCTCAACAAGTCCAATCGTCGAATGGAACTGTATGCTACCTCCCCGTAGAGGCGTTCAATAAATAGTTTCAGGCTTTCACGACCGGATATATTGACATTAAGAGAGTCTCCCGGAAGACTCTCTTAATGTCAATATATCCACTGAAGAAGTGAGGACTGAAGCCTCAAGAATCATCAGGAAGGCTAAACCTCCAAAAAATAATATAAATTTCAGGGAACACCAAGCCATAAAGAGTCTCAATGAAGATACATCCATTGTGATCCTTCCAGCTGACAAAGGAAACGCGACGGTAGTGATGGACACCTCTGACTATGATTCCAAAATGAGGGCGTTGTTAGACCCCTCAAACTACAGGAAACTTAAAAGAGATCCTACCTCGTCCAGGCTCAGACAAGCAAAGGCTCTTATAAAAGTTTCTTCTCTCGATGAGGAACTTAAAAAGAGGATTTGTAAGAGTGAAGCAAGGGCTCCGCGTATATACGGACTTCCGAAAATTGGGATAATGTCCCATTGAGACCTACGTCAGTACCATCGATTCACCAACATACGACTTAGCCAAAGTTTTAACAACTATGTTGAGACCTCATGTGGGAAACACGGACACTTTCGTCAAGGACTCTACCCAGTTTGTAGAAAAACTGCAGAACATTCAGTTGGGACCGAATGACCGACTCGTTAGTTTTGATGTTGTGTCTTTGTTCACACTAGTTCCCATCAGGGAATCGCTTAACTACGTGTCTGAGTTATTCCCGAATGACATAACAAAGCTCTTCGAACTTTGCCTGTCATCCAGCTATTTTCAGTGGAAAGGCGAATTCTATGAGCAAATAGATGGCTGCGCCATGGGAAACCCTCTAAGTCCTGCAATTGCAAATTTCTTCATGGAGAAATTCGAACAAAGTGCAATTGAAGCGGCAACTAAGAGACCGTCCACATGGCTACGTTATGTGGATGATACTTTTGTCGTCTGGAGTCATGGACTTGAAGAATTGGATGCTTTCCTATACCATCTTAACAGTAGGCACCCAAATATTCAATTCACTATGGAAATTGAAAAGGATGGTGCTCTACCCTTTCTAGACGTCTTGGTTACTAGAAAGCCTAATGGAAAGCTAGGACACAGGGTTTATAGAAAACCAACCCACACTGACAGATATCTACACAAGCAGTCCAATCATCATCCTCAACAGAAACGAGGAGTTATAAAAACACTCGTAGATAGAGCCCGACGATTGTGCGAGCCGGAATTTCTGGAGGATGAACTTGAACATCTACAGCATGCATTCGTCGCTAACGGATATAATGCTAAGGAAATTCAGAGGGCAATGAGACCAAGACTTTCCACACGTGATGATAACACATCACAACTTACCCCCAATGGAAGAGCTATCTTACCATATATCCCCAAGGTCACCGATAGAATTGGTAGAATACTAAAGGGCCACAATATAGCGACTGTCTATAAGCCAACTCAAAAACTTGGCCAAATGATCAGAACTACCAAAGACAAAGTCGACCCACTCTCTCAACCCGGTATTTATAGGATACCTTGTGACTGCGGCAAAGTCTACATTGGTACAACGAAGAGAAGTATCAATACGAGAATCAAGGAGCATGAACGATGCTGTCGACTCAATCAGACAGAAAAATCCGCACTAGCGGAACATGCTCTGGCAGATGGACACAATATTGTTTTCTCAAAGGCAGAAGCTATTTCAAACATCAAAAGTTTCTATCCTAGGATGAACATGGAAGCCATTGAGATATATAAACATAAGAACAATATGAACAGAAGTGAAGAAACTCCTTTAGTACATAGCGCATGGTTGCCGGTGTTGGAAAAGACTAAAATCAAGCCAATACGAAGTGGAGGCGATGGACCAATCAACATCGCGCGCGTAAACCCACAACCTTCTCCCGCCAATGATCAGGGTATAAGTGGGGCCAACGGATCGAATCCAGCATCACTTTCGGAAATTCAGCGGTCGAGTTACAATCTAAGACCAAGAATCCTCTGAAGATGCCTACCGCAGTTGTGGGCGAAACGTTAGGTGAAATAATTCCTAATAGACCACGGCCAATAAGCCCGGAAGACTCTCTTAATGTCAATATATCCGGTCGTGAAAGCCTGAAACTATTTATTGAATACCATTTTACTCATTACTTCACAACCAATTGCTATAAATTCTGATGATTTTGTCCTGAGATGTGCGGGATACTGATGAGGCCCAACAAGGCCGAAACCGGTATATCTCTCATCTCAGTGACAAAATCTAATATCATTTCTCCAACCTCATGATAAAAGATCTCTGAGCCTGGGAATTGAAAATGGTATTAATTTCGATGATTACTATTTTGAATTCATCTATGTTTCAAAAATGTTCTCGATGTGCCTTCTTAAAGGCAAAGAATTTTCTTTTTCTTAAAAACATCAGGCTTCACAGTCACAAAAAGAATTGGGCGTTTCCATCACTTTGAGAAACTAGCAAGCGGGCCCTGAATAGAGCCACTGCTAAAATCCCATTCAGTGAAAGAGGAAGTACAGATTTCTTTTTTTGCATTTGATTGGAGATGTGAAACTTCATTCTGACGCAATTGGATGTCACCACCTTAGTACTTTGTAATATTTTACTCATTACTTCACAACCAATTGCTATAAATTCTGAAGTTTTTTATGAAGATTTTGTCCTGAGATGTGCGGGATACTGATGAGGGCCAACAAGGCCGAAACCGGTATATCTCTCATCTCAGTGACAAAATCTTATATCATTTCTCCAACCTCATGATAAAAGATCTCTGAGCCTGGGAATTGAAAATGGTATTCATTTCGATGATTAATTACTATTTTGAATTCATCTATGTTTCAAAAATGTTCTCGATGTGCCTTCGTAAAGGCAAAGAATTTTCTTTTTCTTATTTATTGAGTCAGGTACGATCAGGTTTTCCCTGAAAATAATATATATATGTATATATATATATATATATATATATATATACGAATACAACAAAAGAGGTTGTCCCAAAAAAATTATGACCTCTAAAAATACGCTATATATTTCAATCTGGTAGTATTCACCGTTTAGAAGTTATAAAAGGAAACATCTTCCTCAATAGGCATTTCAATTAACTGTCACCCCTAGAAAGCTCGGTACACATTTTGTTTCACTCACATGTTTTATTTTTTTTTTCATTATGGCCATTAAATATCATTACATCCCATAAGTTGAATGATATTTTATAAATATTTGGCAATTTTGGAACATGAAGACATACTTCAGTAAGTGAAAATTATTAGACTTATCATCAAAGAAATCCATGACAGAGAAATTTAAAAACTTGATCAATATGGCTGAATGCAACTCTGTTCAAAAGATTCACATAATGAAATTACTGCTACATGTTCAAGCGGAAGATCTAATGCTCGGAAAAACTTAAGTACGATATTTGAAAGTTTAAAATGGCTCCATCTCTCAGCTTGATGTGGTATAAGAGAAAAGTCCTTCATTTGACCCAAAGAATGCCAACTTGGATTCTAAAAGAGTGCTCCATAGGACGCAGTTATATTTTCCCCCGCAATATTACAAATTATTCGCTTTTGTATCACAAATTCAAGAACATTCCCAGAACAACATGCCTTAAGGATAATACAAGATTTGAAACATGCATTATAATAGGATGAACAGTTTTCTGGGTTTGCAGCTAACTTCAGTCTTTACAAAAAAAAACACATAGATGAAAACAAATTACATAGGTAATCAAGATGCGGACAGCAACTCCATTGATCATAGTCAATGACACCTAAAAATTTCGTCTGTCAGCTTAGTTGCATTGTTCAACTTTAGCTTCATATTTACTCAATTTTTTATTAACCCTTCCACAAAAAAAACTTCTCAGGATAAGTTGGGCTGATCAGATTACGAAAGTATCCTGATATATCCCGAAAATGTACTACGACAGTTTGGTAATACTTAGAGTTCTTATTTTACAGAAATACCCCATCAAACTAATTGTTTTATTGAAAGGAAAATGAGGACCTCGAATAAATTTTCTAATTATTTAATTTCAGATGATAGTCCCAGAATTCACAGTTCACAGGGATTGATTTCATTTCTCCCAGCACAACGTAAATCAAAATTTTATAATCACTAAGATTTTCTTTGAGGAAAAGGCATTGTTTGGGAATCTCAATTTCCTAAATGACAAATGTTATCATTTCTTTCCCTTGTATTGTTTTCTTCATTTTTAAAGGCCAAAGCAGGTTATATAATCTTTCTTTAAATTCAAATCTTGTGTCCTGCAAGATACACATTTGAAAAGACGGCAACTGCTGTTTTCTGAACATGTGTGACATTATTATTACTCGCTTGTGCTATATAATTATACCTCTAAATTTCGATTTTCTTTATGATAAACTGTTAAAACTTTCGTAAAGTGTTGTGATTCAAGTAACTTCTACAGAAACCAGAGATCCAGGATTCTAAAATAGTGACGAGGTGAGCAGTTGCCACTGGCCACTGAAGACGATTTCTTCAAGCTTCGCGTTTTCGGATGTGTACTTGCTAGCTTCATTTTTTTTTATATAATTAAACCAGCATTTTCTCCCAATTTCATTGGTCCTTCGGGCCGGATTATTACCTTCCGAAAATTTCATTTATATTAACTTTGGAAAAGGTTTACCTTTTTTCATTCTTTTCTTGCGGTACGTTATTGCGCATTTATTGATTATTTCATTTCACGATCAGATCGACTGAAGGTTAAGTTCACCAGATCACGCAGTGCATTCGGCGTCTGTTCATTATTCCAACGGGAGTTAAAACGAATGTTCTCAAATTATTTTAGACTTCATTTTTATTCTCACAGTGGGTATTATTTTGAAACCAAATTCAATATTTTGATTTTTCTTCTTTAATATCTTTCAAATTTTTCATTTCGATTGCCGTATTCTACCCTCTGGTGCTGTTGGTGGTTTTTAGTGCATCATTTACTTCGAAAATAGCATTTTTGCTCGTTTTTTGGATTGTATCGCATTTTTCACCTGATTATTCCACCATGGATCTGAATGTTTGATCACAGACCTTCCGGTTTTTGGTATACTTCTTGTTGCTGAAGATAAAATGGCTTCTGTAATCGAGGTAACATTTATTGAGTCAGGTACGATCAGGTTTTCCCTGAAAAGAATATATATATATATATATATATATATATATATATATATATTCTTATGAAAAAGAGAGCTAAAATAATACATTAAATGTTGAAACAAAAAGTACCTAAGCTGAGGTAAAAAAAGAACGGGGTATCATAACATTCTTTGTATGATACTATAGAATCCTACGATACTATCAACATTAGTATCATACGATACTATACAGCCAGGGGAAAAAACCTCAGCCGAAAAAACCTGCCTCCCCGTAAACAAAATAACATAAAATATCAGGAAAATCTTGAAAGACATCAGTGTGATCATCTTCATGTTATCCGTCGATGAGCTCGGATACACAGATTCTTCCCAAAACGACTCGCAATTCTTAATCTGAAATGAAAAAAGACAAAAGCAGAAAAGGAACCGATTATTCAGAATAAATCGAATACATTTTGGAAATTCATTTGCTACTTTAAAAAACATCAACATTAAGATTTCTTGGCCAAATAATGTTCGGAGGTTTATAAATATTTATGACAGAAATGTCACAAAATTTGAAAGAAATGAAAAAAAAACTCCATCAATTTCCCCTTTCCGAATCTGTTGAATGTTACGAAACTGATAATTTTTCAACATAACATGCTAAACTTGTAAAAAATCAATTAATACATAACTTTTCAACTGTCCTCTTTCACGAGGATTTTTTTTCTGTTGCCGTGTGGGTTTCTTGCAGAAGAATCTCTTTGATACCATGTTCATCAGCTAATTTGGAGACGTAATCACACTTTCCTTTCGAAATTCCTTCGATATTCAAATTCAAAATCCACAAATTGTTGCTCTCTGGTCGTGAGGGATTTTTCAAACCAGATACGACCTTCCAGGTGATGATTTTTCGGCACTTCAGATGTTTGAAGACCGCTACGGGACCCCAATGAAAGGCAATCATCTCCCATAGATAAACCAAACATGTTATAACACAAGAAAACAGAATATTATATATTATATATATATATATAAACGAATACAACAAAAGATGTTGTCCCAAAAAAATTATGACCTCTAAAAATACGCTATATATTTCAATCTGGTAGTATTCACCGTTTAGAAGTTATAAAAGGAAACATCTTCCTCAATAGGCATTCCAATTAACTGTCACCCCTAGAAAGCTCGGTACAAATTTTGTTTCACTCACATGTTTTATTTTTTTTTTTCATTATGGCCATAACATATCATTACATCCCATAAGTTGAATGATATTTTATAAATATTTGGCAATTTTGGAACATGAAGACATACTTCAGTAAGTTAAAATTATTAGACTTATCATCAAAGAAATCCATGACAGAGAAATTTAAAAACTTGATCAATATGGCTGAATGCAACTCTGTTCAAAAGATTCACATAATGAAATTACTGCTACATGTTCAATATTCAATATTTTGATTTTTCTTATTTAATATCTTTCAAATTTTTCATTTCGATTGCCGTATTCTACCCTCTGGTGCTGTTGGTGGTTTACTTCGAAAATAGCATTTTCATTACTTCCTTTCTAGTGTTATTTCGAGGTCATATCTTTTCAACTTCGCTTATACTACTGCCGTTTTAGTTACAATAACTAACGACTTTATTGTCACTTCAATTTATTTATAATTATTTCATATTTACGCCTATTCATTCAAAATTAATCACTTCTCAATCTTTCAGTTTTCACTTTTCACTAATTGATTGTTTGATTAAAGTAACGTTTTGAAAACTTTATTCACTCCTCACTCATATCAATTTTCTAAAATTCAACTTTTCTTTACAATTTCTCCACAATTAATTCAGTTAATTATATCGATTCAAAATATCACAAAAATTGACTAGAGCTTGTTTGGAACGTCAAACCGCTTTTTTCCTTTTGAAAGAAGCTGAAAAAGAGAGAATACAAGCTTCAACAGATAAAACTAATAAATCTCAGGTTTTAGCAAGAGTAAATGAGATAGAAGGCATTTATGATTATTTTCGAAACTCACATAATACGCTCATCGGCTTAATTACATATTATAATACATATACAGCGTGTTTCAGAATAAGGTTCCGTCAATTCGGGATCTTAATCCTCAGATGATTTTATGATATAAAGTTTCTATGAACTATGAGTCTCTGACGCACTGTTTCTGCGATACAGGGTGTTGAAATTAAAAAAATTATTTTCTACACCGTACAGGGTGATTCGCTTATCTTGGTCACCCCAATTTTCTCGAAAATCTGCGAAGATTTTTTCATTCTGTGAATGGCGTTTTGAACAAGGCAATGTCGATTTGAGATGCGCATAAAAATCTGCGGAATAAATAAAGACGCCAGGCGTCGCGGCGCTATCAAAGAGGCACATTGACTAGAAAACTAACCTTCTTGAATTTAAGGCACAAAATCATATCTATGTCTTCAAATAAAGGCATACTACTAAAATACAGAAAAAAATAAATGGAATAGAATTAACATAAAACACGCTGCAGATCACTGACGGTTAGAAATATATATATATATATATATATATATATATATATATATTGTTACGCCCCTGTACTGATTTTCAGAATTATCTGAAGGCGCATCGTTCCGATGATTTCCACCAATAAAAACTCAATTGATACGATCGACGCACGCATCTTTCATACACATTGTTTCCAAGATAATTGTAAGAAATTCATTCTTTTCATCTTCGACTCTCTTGCGAGCAAGATAAACGGCCAGAGATTTTGTAGTTGAATTATTGGTTAGATAATCGAATTATTTCGGATTTTACTTTCTCTGCATAATAAGATACTCTTGATTTGGAAGAGTATCTAATCGCAATTTTGCGGATTGGAGTATATCGAGTTCGTCGAGAGGTGAGAAATTTTATTCTAGTGTGATATGCGTCGATCTTGTCAATTTTGTTTATCCATAATTTTTTTTTCTTGATTTTTTATTTGGCGACCCAGAAGGATTGTTGGACGATCGTCGTTTCTACCGTCGTTTCTACCGTCGTTTCTACCGACGTTTTATGCTGGCGTATCATTCCGGCATATTGTCCTGGCAGTTTGTCCGGCAAGTTTTCAAAGTCCAGTCCCTGGGACATTCCTTGGATTGAAATATTAAGCCCTTTGGTACCATCCAATTCCACGGTGTTCGTGCCTGACCATATGGTGTTAAGCAGCAAAATATTCATTGTATTTGTGATATAATTAAAACTGTATTCGATTTCTTAAATAGGTGAGAATATATTATTTAAAAGTACATTGTCGTTCATTACCTATAGGATCAGCAATCAAAAAAAGAAACTCAAACTCGAACCTCCATTTTATAACGTAACAAATTGGTTCCGATACGGTCATTGCTGATTTTTTGGGTTTATGGACGATAATACAGGCAAATTTGCTTGATACTGTTTTCGCAAATTTTCACACTCTTCTCTATATACTTTTGGGGCAGTTTTGTTGCCAAAACTTTCTGTGTACTATATCTCTAATTTCGATTTCTTAAATAGAATAGGTGAAATTTGGAGTACTAGGAAGATTGTTAACCATTGGAGGCACCAACATTGGCAAAAAAGGAAAAATCCCATTACGACGATCCTGCAACATTCCTTCTGGACACCACTTTTTTGTAGTTGTTGACCGTAAGTGTTGCATTTTTTCAATTCTTGCCACATATTGTTTTCATTTCTTCAGTCAGTTTTTTTTGGAATCTTTACCTTCTTGTATTATTTTAATACTCTTCATAGTTCAAAATGTCGAATTTTGATTTTGAATTATTGGATAGATCCTGGTTGGTTTATGAATTGAATATTAGAGGTTTCACAGTTGCGAAAGAAAATAAATCGGAGTTAGCAAAACATCTGAACGCCCACATAAATTTAAAAGGTTTAGATATAAATAAGATTCCTGAAGGACTCAATTTAGATATTAATACTGAAATTCAGACTTGTATGGATATATTGACGACACTATCAAAAAAAGTTAAATGTATTTTCACCGAAAAATTAGTTTCATATCTTGATGTTTCATTTTGGCACCTACAAGAAAGACTTAAACGTTTAAATCCAACTGCCGAGGACGAGAAGGAGAAAATTGAGAAAATAATTTATATGACAGATTCATCTTTAAATGAATTCAATGAATTGAAATCTTTTTTGCTGAATGAATCTTTATCTTGTGAAAATGATGTCGGTGAGAGCGACACCATTTCTTCTAAAAATTTGATTATCAACAATCTTGATTATGTGCCAATTACAAAATGGGGTATCAAGTTTAAAGGTACATATAGAAATAGTTTGGACGTTCTCATGTTCATTAGAAAAGTTGATTAATATAGTAGATCTTACAAAATCCCAGAGTCAAAACTTTTAGAAAATTTTGAATATTTACTTGAAGATAACGCAGCTATATGGTTTAGACACGCGCAAAATAAAATTACATCTTGGCAAGATTTATGTGACCGGTTAAAAAAGGAATTTCTACCACTTCATTATGAAAAACATATAAAAGACTTAATAAAAAATTGTAAACAACAGGAAACAGAAGGTATAGGTACTTACATAGCAAGAATAAGTGAACTAATAAATTTTTTGCCACAACCATACTCACATGAAAACCGTATGTCAAAAATTCGTGAAAATTTATTAAGGAAATATCGCGATAAGTTAGTTTTGGAAACAATAAATTCTGAGGAAAAATTAATAGAACTTGTTACCAAAATAGATTCTCATTCTAATTATTTCAGTGAACATGTCACATTCCAAGATTTGATTTCACCGATTTTTGACTCAGAATACAAAAGAGATTCATTGACTATTACTTCTAGCATTAGTGTACCACCAAAAGAGAATTTTGACAAAAATCATCGTTCTCGAATAGACAAACACTATAATTCTTCTTCGGATAGATCTCAAAGTAGGAATAGCTCAAAAGATAATTTTAAAAATCGTAATAACAGATCAAATAGTCGTTATCGTAGTACATCTTTTAGTAAAGAAAGACATTCTTCCCCACATTATTCAAAATATGAACCTCAAAGAAAATCTCCATTTAAACACAATTACAATGATCAAAATAGAAAAGATTTCAATAAACCTACTTCCAATCAAAAACTTTGTTTCAAATGTAATTCACCTAAACATATTGCAAGAGACTGTTCATCAAAAATTGTGAAATGTTTCAATTGTGGTAATCTAGGCTACACCAAGATTACTTGTCCAAAATGTACTCATCCAAAAAACTTCAGGAAGGCCTAAGTTCCGATCGAGACTTAAGCATCATACATACAAAATCGATCAAAGATAGCATTACTAAACAGCCTAGCCTTGAAAGTATTGAACTAGTTTTAAACTATATTTTGTCACAAGTTGATGATGAGCAGTGTCCATATATTAAAGTAGATATTTACGGAAAAAAATTCAATGCATTATTGGATAGTGGGGCTAACAATATTTTTATGAACAACTACGGCTGGCAAATTTTAGAATCTTTGGGTTTGAAATTGGAAGATACGAATATTGACAATGTCATCTTAGCCAATAATAAATGTTCATCTATTATAGGTAAAATCTGTCTTCCAATTTCATTAGAAAATAAAACCGTTACTTTTGACGTTTATGTTATACCGGAATTACGACATACATTAATTTTAGGAACGAATTTTTGGATATCAATGGGAATCATTCCTGACTTACGAAAACAGGAATGGTTTTTCGCTGATAAAAATTCTGTTGAGAACTCATTTTGTACTTCAAATTGTCATCTGGAAACTATGAAAAATTTGTCTTCTGAACAAAAGAATAAATTGATCGCAATAGTTAATAAATATTTTGATAATATTAAGGACATTAAATTGGGACGTACAGACGCCATAGAACATGTAATTGAAATAAAAGATGATTCGAAACCAGTTAAACAAAAATATTATAGAGTTAGTAAAGTAATGCAAGACAAAATAAATGAGGAACTAGACCGCATGCTCGAACTTGACGTTGTGGAGCATAGTAGTTCAGAATGGTCCTCACCAATACTGATGGTTAAGAAAAAAGATGGATCATATAGATTTGTGACTGATTTCAGACAGCTTAATAAAGTATCTATTAAACCTAGTTATCCCTTACCTTTTGTGCACGAAATCTTAGACTCTTTAGGAGACGCAAAATACATGACTTAACTTGACATACAAAACGCATTTTGGCAAGTTCCACTAGAAGAGAATTCAAAAAAATACACAGCTTTCACTGTACCTGGCAAAGGTCATTTCCAATATAAACGACTAGCCATGGGTTTACACGGTTCAGCTCAAACATTTCAGAAATTAGTGGATAAATTATTCAGTGATCTAAAACCTCATGTTTTTGTATATCTCGATGATCTTATTATAGTTGCACCAGACTTTGAAGCACATAACAGAGTATTAGAAGAAGTTTTCACACGATTGAGAAATAACAACTTAACACTCAAAAAGGAAAAATGCATGTTTTGTAGAGAGGAGCTAGAATATTTAGGATTTATAATTAATAAGAGTGGATTGTCGGTCAATCCAAAGAAAATATCTGCAATTTTGGAAATGCCTAAACCGAATTGTCCTAAAGATATAAAAAGAGTCATAGGTATGTTATCCTATTACCGCAGATTTGTTCCAGACTTTTCATCTATTGTAGCTCCACTCACAAGACTCACTAAGAAAAATGTTAAATGGAATTGGACCAATGAATGTGAAGAAGCTTTCAATAAAATAAAAACCACACTTGTATCACCACCAATACTGTCATGTCCAAATTGGAACTACCCTTTTGTCATTCAAACCGATGCATCAACACTAGGTTTAGGTTGTGTGTTATATCAAACATATGATAATAAAGATCATGTCATTTGTTATTTGTCAAGGTCTCTGAATAAAAACGAATCCAAATTTGGTTCCACACAATTAGAAATTCTAGCAGTCATTTGGGCTATTGAGAAATTGAGAGGATACATAGAAGGTCAAAAATTCACTGTAGTTACTGATAATTATGCGTTAAAATGGATAAATGATCTCAAAGATCCAAAAGGTAGACTGGGAAGATGGTGTTTGAAATTACAAAGTTTTGATTTTGATATTGTTCATAGAAAAGGAAAATTAAATGTAGTACCTGATTGTTTATCTAGAGCACCTGAAAAAACCATCTCCTCAGTCACTTCAGAAAACAATGAAACAATTAATACAAATAAAAAACACGATCCATGGTATGATAGACTATTTCAAAACATCTATAAAAATCCGTTACGTTATGAAAAATATCGCATTATAGATGATAAAATATATATACATATACCCTGTAAATTTAGACATCTCTCATTCGAAACAGACGAATGGAAGGAAATAATTCCTAAATATAAAAGATCAGAACTTTTAAAAAAGTATCATGATGACATTGATACAGGTGCACACTTTGGTGTATATAAAACCTATAATCGCCTCATACAAAAATATTTTTGGCCACATTTAAAAGCTGATGTTTGTCGTTACATCCGAAAATGCACTACATGCAGCAGCCAAAAACCTTTACAAAAAGCTAAAGCCGGAGAAATGGGTAAAAGACCTGAAATAAATTTCTGTTGGCAAATGTTAAGTAGTGACATTTTTGGACCGTTACCTTCCAGCAACGGCTATAAGTATATTTTAGTGACAACGGACTATTTTAGTAAATTTAGCATTTTTACACCTCTACGAGTTGCAACAGCGCAAGTGGTAATTAAAAATATTGAACAGATATTTCTGATGTTTGGCGTACCGGAGTACATAATTGTTGACAATGGAACTCAATTCGGGCGTAGTAATGAATTCAAACAATTTTTAGATAAATACGGTGTAAAACCTATGATAAACGCTTACTACCATGCCCAGAACAACCCTACAGAACGCGTCAATAGAGTACTGAAAACGGCATTAAGTTCTTACATCGATGACCACCAGTCAAATTGGAGTCAGAACTTACAACATTTAGCTTGTGCCTTCAGAACGGCCAAACACGAGACCACTTAATGCACGCCTTATTTCGCTAATTTTGGTAGAGAAATGATTGTGAATGGAAGGGAATTTCAAGAAATTAGGAAAAAACCGGGTAGTGAACACAAAATTAAATTAGATTGGAAAAGTGAAGGATTGCGAAACCTACATAAGAACATAAGTAAAAATATTGCAAAAGCAGCACATACTTCGAAAGTTACATACGATCTCCGCAGAAGACCAGTGTCATACATGGTTGGTGACTATGTATGGAAAAAGAACTTTCCACTTTCAAATGCTTCAAAACACTTCTCTGCTAAGTAAGACAAGAAATTTACTGGACCTCATAGAATTAAAAAGAAATTAGGTTCTTGTGTCTATGAGTTCGAAGACAGAAATGGTAGGTCTGTCGGAGAGTATCATGTAAAAGATTTGAAGCCTGATACAACTGAAATGAAACCAGGTTAAGATATTCATATTTGAGAGTATTAACGTAATACATATTTGTGTTTTAGATGTTTTAATATTTTTTATTCATTTCACTAATTTATTGCTATCAGTTCAGTCAAATAATTTTATTTTATTCATATCTCACCTATTTTTTTTGTTTTTTCAGTTTGTTGTATTTCACCTAAATCTGTGGCAGGATTGAACGAGTGGAACATGGAAGTTCTCGGAGTGGTGCGCTTTTATTTAATGTTTTTTGAAAATACTTGGTATTTTCACCTTTTGGAGGGATGGTGTTACGCCCCTGTACTGATTTTCAGAATTATCTGAAGGCGCATCGTTCCGATGATTTCCACCAATAAAAACTCAATTGATACGATCGACGCACGCATCTTTCATACACATTGTTTCCAAGATAATTGTAAGAAATTCATTCTTTTCATCTTCGACTCTCTTGCGAGCAAGATAAACGGCCAGAGATTTTGTAGTTGAATTATTGGTTAGATAATCGAATTATTTCGGATTTTACTTTCTCTACATAATAAGATATTCTTGATTTGGAAGAGTATCTAATCGCAATTTTGCGGATTGGAGTATATCGAGTTCGTCGAGAGGTGAGAAATTTTATTCTAGTGTGATATGCGTCGATCTTGTCAATTTTGTTTATCCATAATTTTTTTTTCTTGATTTTTTATTTGGCGACCCAGAAGGATTGTTGGACGATCGTCGTTTCTACCGTCGTTTCTACCGTCGTTTCTACCGACGTTTTATGCTGGCGTATCATTCCGGCATATTGTCCTGGCAGTTTGTCCGGCAAGTCCAGTCCCTGGGACATTCCTTGGATTGAAATATTAAGCCCTTTGGTACCATCCAATTCCACGGTTTTCGTGCCTGACCATATGGTGTTAAGCAGCAAAATATTCATTGTATTTGTGATATAATTAAAACTGTATTCGATTTCTTAAATAGGTGAGAATATATTATTTAAAAGTACATTGTCGTTCATTACCTATAGGATCAGCAATCAAAAAAAGAAACTCAAACTCGAACCTCCATTTTATAACGTAACATATATATATATATATATATATATATATATTCTTATGAAAAAGGAGCTAAAATAATACAATAAATGTTGAAACAAAAAGTACCTAAGCTGAGGTAAAAAAAAGAACGGGGTATCATAACATTCTTCGTATGATACTATAGAGTCATACGATACTATCATCACTAGTATCATACGATACTATACAGCCAGGGGAAAAAACCTCAGCCGAAGAAACCTGTCTCCCCGTAAAAAAATAACATAAAATATTAAATATCAGCATAATCTTGAAAGACATCAGTGTGATCATCTTCATGTTATCCGTCGATGGGCTCGGATAGACAGATTCTTCCCAAAAGCAGAAAAAAAACCGATTATTCAGAATAAATCAAATGCATTTCGTACTTTAAAAAATATCATCTTGGCCAAATAATGTTGGGAGGTTTATAAATATTTATGACAGAAATGTCACAAAATTTGAAAGAAATGAAAAAGCTCCATCAATTTCCCCATTCCGAAAGTGTTGAAATTCGAGAAACTGATAATTTTTAACATAACAAGCTAAACTTATAAAAAAATCAATTAATACATAACTTTTAACTGTCCTCTTTCACGAGGATTTTTTTCTGTTGCCGTGTGGGTTTCTTGCAGAAGAATCACTTCGATACCATGTTCATCAGCTAATTTGGAGACGTAATCACACTTTCCTTTCGAAATTCCTTCGATATTCAAATTCAAAATCCACAAATTGTTGCTCTCTGGTCGTGAGGGTTTTTCAAACCGGATACGACATTCCAGATGATGATTTTTCGGCACTTCAGATGTTTGAAGACCGCTACGGGACCTCAATGAAAGGCCATCATCTCCGATAGATAAACCAAACATGTTATAACACAAGAAAACAGAATATTTTTCAGGGGCAAAAACTAAGACATATTCCGAGAATTGTCATTTTGACAAGATAAAAATTGTATTCGAAAAGAAAGTTCAGAATGAAATTATTTTTCGAATGAAATAATAAAAAAGGTATGTCACTGAAGAAAACATTTTTGATAGCGCCGCGACGCCTGGCGTCTTTATTTATTCCGCAGATTTTTTTGCACGTCTCAAGTCGACATTGACTTGTTAAAAACGCCATTCACAGAATGAAAAACTATTCGGACGTTTTCGAGAAAATTGGGGTTACCAAGATAAGTGAATCACCCTGTTCACCGTACACGATCTCTTTTTGCGTTTTGGCACGTTATGAGTACGCATTAAGACACATTTTTACCGATACGAAACGATGTTTAATTTTCACAGTGTACATCGATCCGCACAAATTTGGTGAAAAAATTTGTACGCCAATGATTTTTTTTAATTTTTCGTAATCACCACATGATGAACAGTAAGAATGGTCTCTTGAGTTTTTTACCTGCGACGAATACTTTCTGAGAAAAAAAATAAAATGAAATTTCATCTAGGAAAGTTACGAAATTCTTAAGTTACTTCCAAAATGCAATTTCATCGAAATTCGAAAAACATTTTTTTATTTCAAGACCCTGTTTCTCGGAAACAATGCGTCAATGACATGGTCCATAGGAAGTTTATATCATAAAATCATGTGAGGATTAAGATTCCGAATTCACGGAACCTTAGTCTGAAAATTAGTCGGTAATGAAGCACATGCTGAATTTGCATTTTATTTTTTATGCACGCGCTAAGCAATTTCAAATCTGGCAACACTGTATAAATCAGTGAATTTGTTTGTTTTGACATAGAATTGCGATATGACCATATGGTTTCGTATCGGCACTAAGCACAGCGAACTAAGAAGAACACGCGAATTCATAGATTAACAAGTTATTTTGACCATGCCAGGCCCGGATCTAGGGGGGGGGGGGCAAACAATCTCTAAAAATTAATGAGGAATCAATTAACTGCATATTATTCAGTTAATTCAGTCATCTACAAATGACCGCCACAATTGGATGAAATAGGATAAAAGGTCGGATATGTCTACAATGTGCCGCAACGCAACGCAACATGGGCGAACACAGGAGGAGGCCAGGGGGGGCTTAGATTTCAGTCCCCTTTCGTTTTTCAGTAAAACACCCTCAATGTAACATTTCTAATCGAAAGAGCAAGGAAAAAAGAGGAAGAGTTGGATTCACGACAATTTTCCGGTTTCCAACCGACTTAGCTATTATGTTATATGCAGAGGTATTTTATCAATTGATTACTTCCTGTGGCAGACTGAGCACTTTCTGGTTGGAGAAAAATCATGGAAAGTTTTCGGTGACGATGAATTCCATGAACGCGCCCCTGAAGAAGTCATAAATTCATAAAATAACTAATTCGTGTCGGCATTCTCTTAAATCGTTACCAGATGATCGTTATATTGACTTTTTTTTAGGCGGCTTCTTTAATTTAGGATTCTTCATGTGGCAAGTGCGGATAATCTCAAATTTCAATAATTATTGTCCATTCTCCAATAAGGTTTTTTTTTGAGAGAAGGGGATAAATATAGAGTCTTTTAATTTGTATTCCCATTCTGGAAAAATTCGAATTCGACTTTCAAAGTCTATTATTATTTATATTTCATTTCCATGCATTCCATTTATCAGGCGTATGTTTATTTGTTTTTATCACGATATTACTCGTTGATTCGTCTGTATTTATTAGCAATTATGATATTTATTTCAATCCTTTCTCTATATTATTTATATTTTATTTTCCTGTTAATATTGTTTCATGGAATGTGGTTGTTTTTTAAAACAGCTGCCATATTATTTATTTCTATCTATTTATATCTATTTCTCTATGTGTTGACATTAAAAAAAAATATTGAAGTAAAAGACTATCATTTTTACATTGCCCTCTCCCACCTGAGAACTAATTCTGCGGGCGCCTATGCATAGATATGAAAAAAAGAAATAGAAAGAAACGAGTACTGATGTCGCCTGCGCCTCGTCGTTTTTCGAAAATTTTGATTTAGCCCCCTCTGAGAAAAAATTCTGCGTCATAGACAGATATGTCTTTGTAGTAGCTATTTCTGGTTATTTGTGTGAACGAGTAATCAGTTACAAAGTGCATTGTTGGTGAAACTTCACCAACAATTTGATTGCAAATAGGACTTTCATTTTTTAAAAAGGGAAAATTTTAAAAGTTTAAGAAAATAATTGCCGCCGGCATTAGAGTTATTCAAGATGAACCTACCACGTGGAGGTTCGGCGATCGGTTGTATTCATATTAAACGATTTCCTATGTATCCACGGGAAGTATACAAAAGCAATCTCCGAAAAGCGAGTGAAAAAAGAATAAATTCAGTTAGGGTATTAATTACCGAAAGATCAGTTCAGAAAATCAATGCATTAAAAATTATTAGTTTTTGAAATTTTTCCGAAAAAAATTCTAAAATGAAAAAACTTTTTTCCTTTAATAATTTCAAAAACCTGATCGAGTAAAATAAAAAAACGGCCTGCTTGAATGATTTGGCGTTTGGTAGGGTTCGTTTGAACAAATTGAACTGTAAAAGGCACACTTAACATTATTGGTTTGTTCAATATGTTTGATCCACCGCTTGATTTTCCAAAAGAACACTAGAAGCCCTATTATCGTTGCATTTCGAATTCGCGTGACAAGGAGAAAAATTTTTTTTCGAAAAAGCAATGAATAGCCTTTGAAGGGAAATCATTTAGGTTCCCAAAACCCACCGTTTATGTTTTGTGTGATTATTGTTTGCTGAGATATTGAAAGTCGAAGAGAAAAGGATCCTTTTTTACTTGGCGGTCGATATCTCCATGATAAGTAGACGTATCAAAGAAATTAAAGCTTCATTAACGAAGTATTCAAAAATTACAGCGGTTAAGCAAGAAAGCTATACCAAAAAATTAAACTCCAAAAATGTTCGAAATTTTGTTGTTGTTGGTTTTTCTAATACAACTCAAGAACTAATGAAGTTGAAAATTTTAAAGTTACCTTCCGAAAAGAAGAAACCCCCCGGGGTGACAATTTCCTTTTTGTTTATTTCCGGATGACCATTCCTCTCGAAGTTATGGCCTGTTGAAAATAGCTCAGAAAAATAAGATTTTATTTTATTTAATTCGGTGTTTTTCAACCTGTGGGTCGCGAAGCCTTTGTTAGGGGGTCGCGGGTGGTCGAGAGAACTAGGTACCTACTTCATTAAAAAACATTCATAAATTCTAAAAGGATAGATATATTAAGAGATGGTCATCAAAGAAATACTGGTATGTTATTCATACAAATAAATTAACAACTAACTACTAGTTTATTTTAATGTACTTTAATGCTTGTTTTTGTTCACTGAGAAGTAATGAGACAATTTCTTCTTTCTTCACATTATAAGATAACATTTTCATTTCAAATATACCTGGTGGTTCAAAAGTCTCGAAACGGTGGTGGGTGGAAAATCGGAATTCTGATACTGAGGTTTTCGGTACCTTATTTCGCCCGAAAAGGCCTTAGACGAGATAAGAGGCCCAACTTTGAAATTTCAAATGCAAACCAATCTTTTTTGTTGCAGATTCGTTTAGAGCAGGAAATCTTCTTCCGAATTGGTTGAAACCAAAACACAAAGTTGGACCTCATAGCTCGCATGGGGCCTCATCGGGCTCAAAATCTGATGGGCCCCATCGATTCTCCGCGTAAAATTAGTATTAGAATATGAATTTTCGCATCCTGGTCTAAATGAACGCCGCCGATCTTTAAACAAAAAACTCTGCATAGGTTCCAAATAGGGATGGAAAAATTTTTGGTTTTAACTAATTTGGATGAAAAATTTTCCACTAAATCAAAATCTGCAATAAAAAAGATGGGTTTGAAATTTCAAAGTTTGGCCTCATACCTCGATAAGGCCCTTCTGGGTCTAAAATCTGATGGTCCATTCGATTCCTCGGACAAAATTACTTAATACCCCAGTATGAAAATTTCGATTTTTCAGCTATACCCAAAATAAATTAACCTTTTCCAGATTTTTGAAATACCCGGTATGTCAATCGATGTAATTTCACTTCTCATTTCTTCAATCAAAGAAGAGGACCACAATTCAATTTTTCTTGTAAAGCCTTGAAGTTTTTCTTTTGCATCCTGCCCTCGAAGACGTTCTGGTCAGAAAAAAAAGCTATTTTCAGAAGGAAAATGTCAAAAATGAATTCCAAGACTTGGCTTGTTGTGGAACTAAAGTATTTTGTTTGTTTTTGTGTTTATACTAAAAATTCAGCACGAAGTTCCATAAGTCTGGTCAGCCTATTTCAAAACCCCTTTATCTCTCTATGGAAAAGCATAATTTCGAACTATTCTTGATACTGTAGATTTGTGGATTTTCATAAAATCGGCTACATCCAATGAATGTCCTGTTGATGCGTAGAATCGCAGGCACGTAAGGAGTTGAATCATCGGTGATACACTCTGATTTCTACAATCATCAAGGCTTAAACTCCCTTCTTCTAGGTTTGACATCATCATATATAAGATATAATGAGATATGTACTTACATATCACTTGGCAATTCTGAATCATCCTCAATTAATCTCAGCAGTTGCTGAGTAGTTTTTTTGGTCAACCGAAATCGCCGAAAAAATGCGAATTCGTCCATCTCTTGGTAGTGATCGGCCCTATCGAATTCTAGACTTCTAGGAAAGCCATAATCAATGATATCTAATATGTCGAAATCATCCTCATATAGATCATCAATTTCATTTAATAAAAATCTATCCATAATAATTATTAAATTCACGCAATCAAAAACAAGACGTCAAAACTAAAGTTCGTTTTTGACGTTTGAATATTTGAGACGGGTTAAAGTCTTGTTTAAGCCATGAATATTCGCGGCTCCAAATAGTCATAATTTATGTGGTACTTAAACTGCGGTGCAAGAGAATCGGCGTCTCAAACCTAACTTAAAATTTGAGTTGGACGTAAGTCAGATCTATATTTGACGGTGCAAGTGGGAATAAGAACAAATATATCACATATTGTTATAACCTGTAAATACGTCCTTAGCGCTGCTTCAGTTGGAGGCAAAAACGCAAGATTTAAGGAGTATTTGATCAATATTAATAATAATACCTGTTCTTTATTGGCCATCGACCGCAGTCCTTCGGCCTTGATCAATAATAATATCGTACCGCAAACCGCAATACATTTAATTGCTTAAAATCATTTCTATTAAGGGCTGCTATACATTTCTTCCCTGCTTCGTCGACCTTATCGGCAGTAGCATTAGATTTGCTTAACACTTCTGCTGCTTTTAGCAGGTTTGAGTTGATTTCCAACGTCTTTAGGAATTTCAGTTGTCCTTTACCGAGGAATGATGACTTAGTGTCGCAGCCATTGAAAGCATGAAGAAATAATATTTTGTTTTTCGAAACAGGGAAAAACTTGTAGTGCAAGGGAGAATAGACAACATCGTCTTGCTTGCCTTTGCCAGGCTGAGTAACAGCACCATCTACGATTTGATGATCTGCATCCTCAGTAGGATGAGCTACTTCGAGATTAAACATTGTGGTTTGGAGGGATGAGGTTACGTTTTTACCACAATATGATGGTCTACAATTCTCGTTCTATGACTTTTGTTCTAAAGCTTCTAGTTCCATAGATATTTTACATATTATAGTGAAAAATGTGTTCTTTGAAAAAATGTGTAATAAGTTTCAGAAACAAAATTTAATGCTGAACACTTTTAAATGTAACAATGTTTTTGATAGTCCAAAAATTTCGAGGTCTTTCGAACACTGGGAAATTGGGGCAAAACTCAAAGTACTCTTATTAGAGGCCTAAAGAAATGATAAAGCAGTTTCCCAAACTCCATCAATCATCTCAAGGCACACCATTTTTTGAAGCTAAATTGCTTGGCCTATATATGAATAGGGACAGATATATGCATTCGACAAGCAAACTCTGATATTTTTAATTTGTTATTGGGTTAATAAAAAATTGACTAGGTAGTTATTGTTGAAGAAAATGAGAAACCTCCAAATATAGTATTCAATAAAACCTGGTAAACCACGAATGAAACCACTGTAGAGTTTATTAGTCGGCAGTTGTCAATTTTGAAAGAAATACTTGAATAAATAGTTTTGCTGAATGACGATTGTATTTCTCTCGTATACGTTTATTTTGCACTGAAATAACTCGAAATCTACAAGAGTTATTAAATTTTCATTAAGTCTTTCATAAAAATTCATTTATATGTATACGTACTATTAATTGATACTTGATAATAGCTGTTTTATATGTATTTTGTTCTTTACTAATCAAAGGCATTTTACATAACCAAATTAGAAGTACCCAAACTTTTCGAAGAAACAGCAATATTTCATGGGACTATCCCTCAACCGGACATCTCCCATGACCGGACAGAAACTCTGGTCCCGTGAATGTCCGCTTGTGGGAGCTTTCACTGCATAGATATATTTTCATATAGAGATGAACTGTTTATTATGAAAGAATTTTTGTTGGTTTCTTCTACAGCAGAGTTAACATATACATTAAAACTCTGAAAATTTTGATGAAATGGAAACAAATAGGTAATAATTTTCCTTCTTGCGAATAACGCCAATAGGTGTCGCTACGGTACATCTTCTAATGATATTAAGGCATCTGTGTCCATGTGTTATCACACCTGTCTTTCTTCCGAACACTACGGAAAATTTTATAACGAAATTTTTATAACAAATCCCCATTCTAAAATTAATTATCGCCATTAGATGTCAATCATAGATATAGATAATGATCTATATCTATGATGGCAATTGCGTTGCCTGAACGTCCGAATCAAGACATTGACATTTTCTATCGAACACACAAAAATACAATGGGTGTTTTCAAATGACTTAATTTAGAGCAGATATAATTAAAGGACGTGGATTCAATCAAACATTCCAGGTAACAACATAATATTAACATTAATGATTTCAAATCACTTATTTTGTCTTCCCTTCTACTAATTAGATCTAAGGCCAGATTCACCATCGAATTGGATCATTACAACCACTTGAAGATACACATCATAAATTCCTCCAAATTTACTTCATATAGACAATATGGATGATCAACGTCAATCAATTAATGCGTGAAGAATAATTCTTCAAAATCTGCATCAACTAATTCATGAACATCATGCATTGGATCGATTGTTTAAAACTGCTTTGAAACGTATGGCAAGTGACAATCACAAGGTTGAGATTAGAGCAGATAAACGACCTCTTGGAGCACATGACGCCAATTCAACGCGACTACAATAGACGAAGTGGCAATTGTGATTGTAGGAAAAAAATTGGAAACGCGTCATATTGTTCTTACGTGTCGCAAATTCTGGAGAATTGCAACGAATATATGAAACTCACCGTTCATACGATGATCTACAATACCCGCTAATGTTTTGGAGAGGTGATTATGGATATTACTTCAATATCAAGATGATAAATCGATTGAATGGTGAGTACCTTTATTAAAATTTAGAATGTCTACTTAATACAAATTTGAATTATTTGATTTTAGGCAAAGAAACTACCTAGAAAGTGAGCGCAATGAATTATTATTCATTTCGTTTGATGGTTCGTTGAAATGCTGATATAACTATTTGCTGAGGTTTCGACGATTGTTTCAACAGTATTGTGTGGACATGTATTGTGAAACTATCTGACCCGGCAGACTTCGTACTCCCTCATTCGATAAATAAAAAAGCAACTTTAATATTATAATAAACTCTTATGGTAAAATGTTGGCCAAGAAGTGTTTTGAATCATTTCCTACGCCAGGAACTAAAGAGCGTAGGGGATCGGGTAGTGGGACCAATTGTGGCAATTGGCAATTAGATAAGGTAGCTGACCCGGGGAACTTTGTTTCGCCTTAGAGATTAATAAAGTTGTACTAACCATTGGTTTTTTTTTTAAAAAGGAAATATTTTAGGTGGAATACAAAATATACAAAATATTTATTTGTATTGAAATAGGTATGTACATTGTTATTCATACATCACAAAAATTGGGTATTCAGAGTAGGTACTTCTATCTTTCTGTCGTTAGTTAACTATTTATTGTTTATATAAGCTTTCGTGAAACATCTTCCACTCCTTCAGAAATCTAGAATGAATCACAATATCATGAATAAAAACTAAGATAATAAAGATAACATATCATACGTCAAAGACTCTTTCGAATTCGCTGACCTTGTTAATAATTTTACAACTTGAACACGAAGAAGTAGTAATTAGTCTAGATATGATATCTTTGTTTCGCTTTCACTCAAAGTTGATTGAGATGGGTTTGGTGGGGCGGGTGAAGGAGGTTCGTCATAATTGGTATAACCGGAAAAGAAGTGGCAATATGACCTTGCTCCTTGCAATTATAACGAATTAATGTGTCAGATGAAAGAAATATTCTATATGTTGCTTGTTCGTGTGTTAGAAGGAAAGAAGATGGGAAGTTGTTTTCGTCATTTTCAGGTGGGCTTATGAAAACCTGCCTCTTAAAGCTGAGAACATGCGAATACTGATCTCCTTCTATTCCGGCTCTTAGGAAATATATACTGGAAACTGGTAGAAGTCCTAGTTCTTTAAGTTTTTCTTCGATAACTGAGTGGGGAATTGGGAATCGATGGACAAGCATTCGATATAATGATTCGTTTCGCAGGGGTTATGAGTCTTCGGATATTGATATCAAATCCACACACGTTGATAGTCGATCGGTTCTCTAGTAATTTGTCGACTGTGTTAACTTCATCCAGGAATATACAAACTCTTTGGTTCGAAAGACGGGAAACGAAATTGATACATTTTGGTCCTATCAAACTTCCGATAGCTTTGGTATAATCAGAGTTTCGAAGATCTCCAAAAGCGTTCAGAACAATTGCTTGTTCTTCTTTGGAAATGACGTCGTTGGGGTAGTTTTTGTCGCATTTGCATATGTTGTCTTAGTTGGAGAAATTGTCTGAAAGGTGGATGGATCGTGCGTGTTTCCTTTATTCATTGTTAGAGATGAATTCATAAAACTATCTGAGACGAGTTATATGCATATTTTCTCGTAAGAAATATAATGCAGATGTTCGCTCGTGTTAATCTCTCTTTGAGAAAAACTCAGTGATTTGCAGATATAATTGAATCCGAGAATTCAAAACAGAATGAGAATAAAATATCTTATCTTCTTTGCTCACTGTAGATAAGAAAAAAAAAGGTATGCGTACGTATCAGAAGGCACATGTGCACTCACAGAGGAATACAGACGGACTGACTTAATGATTTGAAAATGCTGTTCTTTCTCACAATTAATTTTTGACCTAATCCTATTGTACTTTTTAAGTTATCTGTATGGAATGTGTTTGTGAAGAGTTGTAATTGCATGTAGCTTAGGTTTGGAATTTGCATTGATATTTTTTGTTCACAAATTGTTAATTTTTCATGGTGCGGAGTAGTGTGACGTTTGTATAATTGTAATTATCCTAGACTTGAACTTTTAGTTTATGTTTTCCTAGAGGTATTATGTTAACGATTTGTTTACGTATTGAATACATTTATACAAATATTGCATTCTGGTTCAGGTGTAGGGGTGCTGGGAGCCTGATATTCATAACTAATTAAAAAATCTATTCATGTACATGATATGTTTCGAAAATTCGCACCTTGTGAAGCATGATCTCCATATAATGATTTGAAAATCCTGTTCTTTCTCACAATTGATTTTTGAGCTAATCCTATTGTACCTTCTGATTTATCTGTATGGAATGTGTTAAGAGTTGTAATTGCATGTAGCTTAGGTTTAGAATATGCATTGATATTTTTGTTCACAAATTGTAAATTTTCATGGTGTGGAGTAGTGTGACGTTTGTATAATTGTCGTAGACTTGAATTTTTATTTAGTTTTCCTGGCAGTATTATTTTAACGATTTCTTTAAGTATTGAATACATTTATACAAATATTGTTTTCTGGTTCAGGTGTAGGGCTGTTGGGAGCCCGATATTTATAATCAATTAAAAAATCTATTCATGTACATCAGTGTTTTTCAACCTGTGGGTCGCGACCCCCCAGAGGGTCGCGGGTCGCGTAGCCTTTGTTGAGGGGTCGCGAGTGGTCGAAGGAACTAATTACCTACATCATTAAAAACATCGATACATTCTATAAAAGGAGAGATGAGAGATATATTAAGAAATGGTTATCAAAGAAATACTGGTATGTTATTCATACAAATAAATCAACAAAAAAAAACATTTCGACTATTAGTTTATTTTAATGCTTGTTTATGTTCACTGAGAAGTAATGTGCCAATTAATTTTTTCTTCAGATTATAAGATAACATATTCATTTCAAATATAACTGGTGGTTGAAAAGTCTGGAAACGGTGATTTCATTTCGCATCAGGTAGAAAATCAGAATTCTGATACTGGGGTTTTCGGCACCTAATTTCGCCCGAAAGGGCTTTATATGAGATATGATGCCCAACTTTGAAATTTCAAATGCAAACCTTTTTTTATTGCAGATTCAGATGAAGCTGAATTTTTCATCCGAATTGGTTGAAACTAAAAATTTTTTCGTCCATATTTGGACCCCATGCAGAACTTTTTGTTCAAAAATGATAGTTGGACCTCATATCTCGCATAAGGACCCCATTAGTCTCAAAATTTGAGGACCCCAATCGATTCTCCGCGTAAAATTACTTAGTATTAGAATATGAATTTTCGCATCCTGGTCTGAATGAACGCCGAAGATTTTTAAACAAAAAACGCTGCATACGTTCCAAACTCGGTTCCAAATAAGGATGAAAAGATTTTTGGTTTCAACCAATTCGGATGGAAAATTTTCCGAATCCGAATCTACAATGAAAAAGATGGGTTGGCGTACGAAATTTCAAAGTTTATTTATTTATTTATTTATTTATTTATTTATTTATTTATTTATTTATTTATTTATTTATTGACAAACAAGAATACAAACAGGTATTTCAACCCAAAAATAGTATTCATAGGTTAACACATAAACATATACAACCCTTAAGCATAAACTTAAACTTAGTGCAAAGAATAACAGTGATTAATCATTAGAAGGGGGCAAAGAAAAATCAATCTTGTGCAAGGTAATGATGTTTTAACAACCTCTTATAGCTCTTATAGGGATCCAAATCGAGAGAGCTCGAGTTGAACTCACTCAAAATTCAGCATATTGGTGAATTTTTCGTAATGTTCAATCTACGGAAAGGAACGGCAAACATCTCCGCCGATCTGAGTCTCCTCTCAGGTACCTTAAAATGTACAGATTGGAGAAGAGAAGGGACCGAAAGGACGCCGCTCACCATTTGAACATCAGACACATGTCGTTAATTTTCCTGCGATTTTCTAAGGTGAGCATGTTAAACCTCCTAAGGGCTTCGGAGTATTCATGGTTTTCAATTCTGAAGTTATTCCGATATGACATACATCGAAGAAACTTGTGTTGTACGCTCTCCAACCGTCTCACGTGACACCCAAAGTGAGGATTCCAAATTGGAGATGAAAAATTCAGTCTGCTACAAATTAAAGAATAATACATCGTCAACATAGTTTCATTCTTTCTGAACACCCTACCATGACGAAAGACGAAACCAGGCATTTTATTCGCCGATGACACAATATTGTCTATATGCTCGATAGAATTCAGTTTCTCATCTAGAACCACTCCCAAATCGCGAATACTACTCGCTTTCCGCAATTTATTCTGGTCTAACGTGTAGTCAAACCTGATTTTATTGGTATTCCTCGTAAATGAAATTTGAAAGCATTTTTCCATGTTCAAAAAAAGGAAATTTTTCCTGCAGTAGTCACAGAATCTATTTAAATCGTGCAGCAGCAAAAAACAATCGTCGAAGCTTTTCACCCTCAAAAAAATCTTTAAATCATCCGCATACAGCAAAAACCTGGCATAATGAAAACATGACGATATATCATTCAAATAGATAATGAAGAAGAGAGGTCCGAGGTGGGACCCTTGCGGTACTCCAGATGTACTGAGAAAAGTTCTGGACGCTTGTCCATGAACACATACAAATTGTGTTCTGTGGGAGATGTAAGATGTTATCCATCTAAGCAAATCACCACAAATTCCCAACTCCGCAAGTCGTAATAACAGTACCGAATGATTAATCTTGTCAAATGCTTTTTTTAGGTCTGTGTATATAACGTCAGTCTGATGTCCTGACTCAAAACCCTCAGAAACATATTCCACCATACTAATCAGGTTCGTTTCCAGACTACGACCCCTTATGAAACCATGCTGATTCTCAATTATTAAGTTTTTCACATGATTCTCAATATATTTATAAACCAAGGCCTCAAAGATCTTAGGAATTGTTGAGATGATAGCTATTGGCCTATAGTTTTGAACCAACCGTTGTTCAACCGTTCATGTGTACGCACTGCTTATTATCGCTCTGATAAAAGTGTTTAAAAATAGTGGTTCAGCTGTGGTTTCACGGGACTTTTGTGCTTTCTGTGCTATTAAGGTGCGCCTTGTGCCATTTTTGATCTCAACTTCTCAGAGTAACTGATCCTTCGGCAGTTTTCATTATGTCAATTTGTCCCGTTTGTGATAAACAAATAACAAAGTCTTCACCCGGAGTAACATGTTCCGGTTTTTGCGATTCTTCTTATCACGCAAATTCGACATGTTCGGATATTAACAAGACTCAGGTGACGGCGTTGAATATGCCGGGCGTAAAGTGGACTTGTCGAGCATGTCGCGGTTCGGCCGGCACTCGTACCCGATCGACCGCAGATGGAGATGGAGCTGCCCTTTTGCTCGACGCTCCAGCGGCATCGGAGTTGGATTTTCCTGGGTTTGTTCAATCAATGAAGAAAGAGATGGAACTTTTACGTCAATCTGTGGACTTTTGTTCTAATAAAATCTCCGATTTTGAAACTAAGCTCTCGAAGTTTAACGATCTTTTTAAGGTTACTGAAACATTGAAGACGGAGAATAGTACGTTAAAAAACAAGGTCGCTGAATTGTCTGATCGTATGATTAGTCTTGAACAGTTTAATCGCTCTTATAACATCGAAATTCAGGACATTCCGGAAAAACCTGATGAAAATCTTCTGAAAATAGCAACTGATATCGGTAATATGTTTAATCATAGATTGGAGGTGGCTACGGTGGACAACGTCTTCAGAGTTCCTACGCAAGTTGCTGGTAAACCAAAAAATATAATTATTAGATTTCTTTCAAAAATACAACGCGATAGGTTTCTGGCGGCGGCCAAAACGGTGAAGAGGAGTTTGAGAGCTGGTGAGGGATTAAGCTTGGCAGGTATTTCAAACAGATTCTATATCAATGAACACTTGGCACCACAAATAAAATTACTTCTGAAACAAGCTAAAGAAAGAACTATAAATTTGTATGGCTCCAGAATGGCAGTGTGCTCATGAGGAAGGAGGAAAGATCGTAGATTATCCCTATTTCTAGGGGGGAAGAACTCTCTAACTTGTGAATTGATTTCTTTACGTTTTCTCAGTCATCATTTGTTGTTAGTTGTGATTCGCTATGGCTCTGAGCGTCCTATATCAGAATACCCGTGGTTTGAGAACAAAACTTGACGAGTTCAAACTAAATGTTCACGTGAGCGATCCAGTCGTTATTTGTGTTACCGAATCATGGTTGATTTGGAACAATATAGTGTATTTCGCAGGGATCGAGAATCAACTGCTTCTGTACGTTCTGATGGTGGAGGTGCTCTGATCATCGTGAAGAATAAATACAATGCCGTTTTGCTACCAGACTATTTCAGTGCCGCGGAGGATGTGTGGGTAAACATAAAATTGGACAATAACAGTTCTATGTATGTCTGTTGTGTTTATTTGCCGCCGAACGACCCTACCGCATCTTGTTATTTTGTATCAGGGTTGAACAACATGCAATTTTAGGTACGTTCGTTTTGGACGCTCCGTTCACTCCTTTAACTCTTTTCGCGCCGTATGCGTTCGTGATTGGATTCTGGAGTAAAAAGTGCGTCGAACACTGCGTTCGTTTTTGATAGCGTGGGGTAAGTATAGAGTGAATGGAGCTCGCTCCTAAAGCCCCACCTCGTGAAGCCCGTGACCCGGGGTGAGCATGCGTATTGCGTATTAGACAATTTCAAAATAACAGCTGATCAGTTTGTTTATTTATTTTCAATTCGATTTCGTTTTGTTTTCTTTAATTGAAACTATATTCTTTTTTACTGATATTATGTCGACGTTAATAAACTTCTTTTTCTAGAGAAACTTTAGGGTTACCGGGCTAGGCTTGGATATCATTATCAATATAATGAATTTTTTTTATGAAAACTTCAAAACTAGAAAGCGACATTCTAAAAAGTTGTTTAAACTGCCTATTAGGCATTCCTGGTACTACTTCTTCTGCAAAGTCGTAAATTTTTTAGCTAATTTCATTTTCTTCATCAGAAGAATCTTCAAAAAACAAATCTCGGCAAAAGTTTATTATTGGAATGACTTGGGAGAATGCAGTATATTTCTCTTGGAGTAAAAGAATGTATAGATAATTCTGAATATTTTTTGAAGACAGTAATCTCAGAAAACAAGAGTTCGATTGAAATCTAAAAATCAAAACATAAGATTAGAGGTTAGTTTCAAACGCTCTTCCAGCTCCGGAGCGTTCGACATCGGTTAATCAAACACCGCAAGCTCTGAAGTCACGTGACTAAAACGCCGCTCTCACTCCACTCCAACTCCATAAGTACAAATCGAACGTAGCTTTTGTGAGAATCATATGGTACTTCTTTGCGGCGACTTCAATATTCCCTCAATACACTGGGCCCAATCGGAGGGTGACTACCTAGAGCCTTTTAATGTGAATTCGGCACATGCACCCTTGCTGGACGTTATATCTTTTCATAATTTCATGCAATTTAATTCAGTCCCTAATAGTAATGGAAGAATTCTCGATTTAGTTTTTTGTAATAAAACCAAGATTATTGATTTGCGCCACTAAGTTACTCCGTTGGTCCCAGAGGACGTTCATCATCCGTGCTTGGAGTTTTTTGTTGACGTGTGCATCTATAAACCACTCAGATTCGGTTGCAATACTTATCATAATTTCAAAAGGGCTAACTACGAAGCGATAAATAGCGAGATTTCAAATATTGATCGGGAAGCAATATTGCAAAACAAATCATTAAATAATGGATTGGATATTTTTTATGAAATAATTCAGAAGATTATAGATCAAAATTACCAACTTTTAGTAAAAACAAAAAATTTCCCACTTTTTTCTCTCAAGGAACGATAAAAATTGTAAAGGAAAAGAATAAAATTCACAAGAAATGGAAGAGAAAATGATGATGATTATAATTTGTTCAAATTATTGAGAACTAGATCTAAAGTCTTCATCAAAAATGACTTTAATACATATGTCGCTAATATTGAAACGGATCTGAAACATAACCCTAAAAGATTTTGGAACTTTGCTTCGACTAAAAAACAGTTCGTTAGTAGATTGCCTTCAAGAATGCGCTGGGGCGATGATTCTGCGAGTGGTGGCTCGGGGATCAGCGGCTTGTTCGGGGATTATTTCCGAAGTGTCTTTGTGCCTGAGAGTTTTGCTCTTGATGTTAGTTCCGTTAGTGCTTTGACCTCAGATAGTTTGACCAATATCGCTTTTGGCAGGGACGAGATTCTTAGGGTTCTGGAAGACCTTGATCCTAAGAAGGGAGCTGGATCTGATAAGCTTCCATCAATATTTGTGAAGAGATGCGCCAAATCTCTTTCTACTCCTTTAGCTCTAATTTACAACATGTCAATGAAATTGGGTCAATTTCCTGATAGATGGAAGACAGCTATGGTTGTGCCGGTGCACAAGGGGGGCCGAAAGGAGGATGTCGAGAATTATCGACCGATAAGTAAGATCTCTATCATAGCTAAGGTCCTCGAGAAAATGGTGTATGAGCATTTGTTCGAATTGGTCAAAAATGTCATAGTTCCGGAGCAGCATGGTTTCTTCAGGGGACGTTCACTCGATACTAACCTCTTTGTCTTCACCGAGTATGTCCATATTAGCATGGATAAGAGGATTCAGGTTATTGATGCCGTCTACGCCGACTTCAGTAAGGCTTTCGATAAAATCAGTCATAATATATTGTTGAGTCGTCTGGCTGAGGTCGGTGTGGCAGGTAGTCTGCTTAGATGGTTTGAATCATATATAAAGAATCGCTCCCAATTTGTTTCTGTTCTGGGATTTGTGTCGGGATGTTTTGCGATTACTTCGGGTGTGCCCCAGGGATCTCATCTTGGGCCTCTACTTTTTATTATCTACATAAACAAAGTGTCAACTTGCTTTCGTTATAGTAGATTTTTAATGTTCGCGGACGATTTAAAATTTTACATATCTGTGCATAGCGATCAAGATAGCGAGCGTTTACAAGATGATTTGAACCGCCTCGTTGCTTTTTGTAATCAGAATGGATTGTTTTTGAATTTATCCAAGTGCAAATCAATGACGTTCACAAGAAACATCAATCCCATACTGCGAACATATTGCGTAGGCGACAGGCCGATAATATCTTCAGGTTCTGTCAAAGACTTGGGGGTGATATTCGACAGCAAACTCATTTTTGATCTCCATGTCGAATCTGTCGTGAATTCATCTTCCCGAATGCTAGGATATATAACTAGGAAATGTAGAGCTTTCGGAACTGTCACACCAATTAACCCATTTCCGGCCAAGGATTGAAATAATGAAAAAATCAACATTTTCTTGACGATTCTCATTTACTTGTACACCTATTGGAACAAAAATACAAAGAACAAAAATTTCACATTATTCGAAACACATAATACATGAGGGGTCGCAGACGACCGCTTGGCCGAAAACACTAGCGCACGTGGGAGCCCCTGAAGCACTCCGAAGGCAAGTGCACATCACATTTTTCACACTGGTATAATGTCCTCATATCCATTGGATTCCGTATAATGTAGTGGCCACCGTTATCATACCGTGTATGAGTTTGTTGGGAATATGCTGATTGTGGACCCAACTCTGAATTAGGACGTGCTTCGCACGAATCAAACTTATTCAAATCACGCACGACATTAGATAAGAAGTCTATTTGCGGAATCGCTTTTTCATTGACACGATTATTGATTTTCCATGCGTTTGCTACGGCATTTCGCATTGCATTTTTAAATAATGGCCACCACCACTTTTTGCCTCTAACGCCAATTCTGTAGTTGGCAACACGATTATCGTGTAAATCAACAGCTCCCATGTATCGATTGTATTCAAATATCATGGATGCTTGTCGATGAGTACTTTTCCTTTTGCTTCCTTTGAAAATCGTTTCACTTTTTTCATAGGATTTATGTTCAAATAATTGCTTGTGACAATCACCAACGAGTTATCATTCCATTTTACTACCAACTAGCCTGACCTGGGACCGAACGCAGAATCGGATGCCCCCGTTCCATTTTTTTCTAACTCTTTATTGGTAAGGGGAGGACATTTTTTCAGGCGGTTTTCTCTCACAGTGCCTGTCGCTTGAAAGCCCTTCTTTGTGAGCTTTTGAAATAAACCAAATGAGGAAAAAAAATTGTCAAAATAAACCGAATACAAACTTGGATTTTGCACAACGGAGAGTAAATCTAGCACGACGCTGCCACCAAGTCCCAAATCTGTTGTAATGCTGAACCCAGCACCACCATATGGGAGAAATTTGGTATGAACATTGAGCCAATCAGATGAGACGAACGACGCGTCAGCAGCGTTTCATGTTGACACCGGTACAGGAGAAAGATTAGGTTTCCGGCCAAGAGGTCGCTCACGACCCCACATCATAAGTTCAGAGACCACAGTCGTCCTGATTCCCATTATCAACTCCATTTCATACCATTTCATTCTGAGATAGATACGTTTTGAAATGTATCAACAAAAAATAATATTTTTTAATATTTCATCCCAACAAAAACAGAACAACTTTCGAACTTCTAAAAAGCTGAAATTGGCGAACTTTGAAATAGTATTTGACCTACAAAAATTCATTTTAGTGGGTCCAGAAAAATTTGCGTTCTTCCCCAGAATGACTTGAAGCAAATAATAACACGAGTCGTTAATAAAAACAGTTATATGTAATGGGGATTGGACTAGTGGAGACCCCGTTTGAAGATTCATCCAAGATGAGAAAATGTCGTCATCGAAGCTTAGCAGAGACAGACCGGTTTCGTCCTCCTTAGGACTCATCAGTGCCTCTCAGCCAGCAACGATGAACGAGCATCCTAGAGGCCAGTACTTATAGCCATGCGAGAAGACAAACCCCAGTGCTATACAAAGGTTTGCCATCTAGCGGAGCGTAGCTGAACCTCCTCTCACCAGAATTCCTCAACAAACATAAATCTCCATGTACTTTCATTGCTTCAGTTCAGCTACGCTCCGCTAGATGGCAAACCTTTGTATAGCACTGGGGTTTGTCTTCTCGCATGGCTATAAGTACTGGCCTCTAGGATGCTCGTTCATCGTTGCTGGCTGAGAGGCACTGATGAGTCCTAAGGAGGACGAAACCGGTCTGTCTCTGCTAAGCTTCGATGACGACATTTTCTCATCTTGGATGAATCTTCAAACGGGGTCTCCACTAGTCCAATCCCCATTTTATTCATCATGGCCCATGATTAGGGTGCTAACTTTTCCCGTTATATGTAATATAAAAAAATTATGGAAGTTGAGCGTCGTATACGACCTCTTGGCTGAAAATGGGTTAAGGTACTCTACAGTGCGTTTGTGCGCAGTAGACTTAATTTCGCGGCTATCGTGTGGAACCCTAGGCAGACAACAAATATCGATCGGCTAGAGAATATTCAGAACCGGTTCATACGCTTTCTGGCTTTTAAGACGAAATATCTTTTAGTTGATAGAGATTATGTTTCGGCGCGGGAGCATTTCTGGTAGTCGTCGTTGTCAGGCGTGCGCAAGGTCTCCGAGGCACTATTTATGTTCAAGATCTTGAACAACATATTTCAGAGTCCTGATATTCTTGGTGATATATGTCTCAATGTCCCTCAACTATCTCTAAGAGCTGGTGAACTTTTCAACATTCCATTTCGTTATACATACACAGCTCAGAACTCACCACTGTGTCGAATGTCTCGGACCAGTAATATGTTCACACAACATGTCGACTGTTTCTCAATGTCCCTCAGAAAAGTACGTAATATTTTGAAGAAAGAATGTAAATGATTTTGATCAATTTAGTTTTGTGAGTGGGCTCTTTTTTGATGTGATTATTTGTTTGACCCAAATTGTTAATTTCCTATTTTTGTACAATATTTTAATTATGTACTTATAATTTTTGTCATTAAGTTATGTTATGTGTGGATACTTTAGTTGGTTTCATATCTGTCTGTATCTCATATTATATCAAATAAATAAAAATAAAAGTCCTTTCGGCCCCCCTTGTGCACTGGAATGATCTTCGATAACCTCCAACGACGAGGAAAAACACCAACTCTGAGCGACCGGTTGAATATAATTGTTAAGGGAAGTACAAGAGACACATGACAATTTTTCAAAAATATCGGCGGAACTTCATCCGGACTCGGGCCCTTGTTGGGATTCAGTGTTTTCAAGGCCTCCTCAACGCTTGCCTCAGAGAGCGAAATCTCTCCCAAATAACCTCTACTGTAGATGTTCTCAATATGATCAAAATTGTCATTGCGATCCGATGAGGGCTCAAAAACAGAACTAAAAAAATCGGCAAAAAGATTAGAAATATCCTCGGGAGACGAGGCCTCCAAATTGTCCCTCCTCATAACCGACGGAAACGAGCTATGACGCCTTTTATGTGAAATATACTTGAAGAAATTACTCGAATTATAGGATATCTGTTGCTCAATAGATTCTAGATAACGATAAAAGTCTCTAGATATAAGTCTTTTCGAGAGGGACCTCAGAAATTTAAAATGATTATAGTGGTGAATATTTTTGTAGATTTTATATCTTTTATGAAATTTATTCTTCTGATTGATAATTCGTATCGTCTCGTCGAATAATATAGAGGAAATTTTTTATTTATCTTAGTTTTAGGTATATATTTAACAATTAAACTTCTCAATTTGTCATAGAGAAGATCCACACTTTCGTCCACATCCATGTCTTTTAACAATGAGTTCCAAAATTGAGCTCGAGAAGTTCAGAGTTCAGATCATCGTAGTTGCCCTTCCGGAAATTCAACCACTGTGAAGAAGTTTCTCTTAAATAATCGTGAATACTGATATCAAACATGAATTCAAGTGCTGGATGAAAATCATCTTCATGAACCAAAGGTGTATCAGTTCTCATGAGTCTATGTACTCTCATCTCGTTACACAATATCAAATCAAGCATCTTATTTTTTGAATTAGGGATATTATTGAATTGTTTCAATTCCAAAAAGTTCAAAGAATCAATCAAATCTGCGTATCTATTATCAAATACCGTTAGCTCTAAAAAGTCACATGATGACCGACTCACCCATCCCAATGATGCACAATTGAAATCGCCACAGATTAACAACACATCCGAATCGCGAATCCTCGCCTTATTGGATTCCAATTTGCTTACAAACATTGTGTACGCCTCGTCGTTGCCTGGTGGAATGTACACACAACACATATAAACGTTTTCATTATTAACTTTGATTTTTAACCAAATGTCTTCTGCTCCACTCTCAAATGCCAGCAACCGGTTAGCATTCAATTGGTCACGCACAATCACAAATACACCCCCGCCATCCTTTTTAATGGATCTACTCGAGTCTCTATCCCCCCTAAAAATAGTGTACTGATCGTCCACCACCTCACTGTCAAACACGCCCGCGTTTAACCATGACTCCGTAACCATAATCACGTCGAATGAATAAGCTGTCACATTCATCTTAAAAGTATGTAGTTTTGTACGCAAACCACGCACATTTTGATACATGACGTGCAGAGCCATTTTTGTGGGATAATCAAATATACGCCTGTAGTAAATAAGATAGAGGTTTAGTTAAGCTTGGCTATGTCAGCCTCGCTCCGAACATGGAATATTCTAGATGAATCGTCTTTTCTAACCAATATACTACCATTCTGAGTCCAAACTAATTTGAAACCTTTTTCCTTGGCAGCCACCCGAGCTGCTTTAAAAATAATTTCATTTTTGGTAGTAAGGTGTTCGTAAATATAAAATCTGTCTGATGTGCCATTCAATTTGAAAGCATTTTGCCTTCCCAATTCTATTCGCTTTACCTTAACTGCAGACATAAGCTCATCTTTTTTTGCCTTGGAGACGAATTTCACCACAATATTTCTTGGCTTGCCGACAATTTTCGTAGGCACTCGCGTTATCGACGACAATACACTAGGTTCTAAGGACATGCCGACATACTCTCCAATCTTTTCAAGAACATTGTCCAAATTTTCATCCTTCTTTTCGGGTATATCCATAATTTCCACATTGTTCAATCTTGCATCTTGCTCAACCTTGTCTAATCTTATATGTAGCTCGGATAATTCTTTTTTCAGTGAGTCATTTTCCCTTTTTATTTCTTTTGCAAGTTTCAAGACTTCATTGAGCTTAACTAATTTACTTTCAAACTCTATTATTTTATTCGAGCAAAATGTTACAGACTCTCTTAATTCCACTATATCGTTCCTCATAGCCACGACCTCCGTCCTCACCGACGACATCATCCTCTGCATCTCACCGATAGTCTGATCCGCCACTGGAACTCCGTCCGCTACAAGCGCGGAACCACCGCGATCCTGCAGAGGCGAGCTGTGACTCACCGATGCAACAGCGGTCCCGGAATCCCCAGCGCCGCGACAGTCAACACATTCCCATCTTCCACCCGGCGTTTTCGTTATCATTGTTATCAAATTTTCTGTCAAATCCGAGCATCTGCCATTCGTATGAAGATACGATTGACATCTACTACATTGTATTCCAGGAGATTGTGTGTTGAGGGAATTTGTACAAATCGCGCAAACGGGCATAATGATCGCACAAAAATAAATAAATTCACCTTTTCCAGATTTTTAAAACACCCGGTATGTCAATGAATGTAATCTTACTTCTCATCTCTTCAATGAAAGATGAGGACAACAATTCAATATTTCTTGTGCAGCCTTGAAGTTTTTCTTTTCATCCTGCCGTCGACATTTAGATCAGAAAGAAAAAGCTATTTTCAAGAAAATGTCAGAAATTAATTATGAGTTAACTGACTTGGCTTGTTGTGGAAATGAAGTATTTTGTTTGTTTTTGTGTTCATACGTGAAGTTCAGCGCGAAGTTCCATAAATTTGGTTAGCCTATTGAAAACCACTTTACCTCTCTATGGTAAAGCAAATCTCGATTGAGTAAACCCATACTCGTATCTTCACAAATGGAAATGATTTAAAACAGTCGAGTCCTCAACAGTTTTTCTCGAATTTGCAATATACACACATTTCAATATTTTTAACTTACATGGGAAAAAACAGGATTCGGGGGGTCGCGAAATTTTTTGCGATACTATTGGGGGTCGTGTCATGAAAAAGGTCGGCAAACACTGATGTACATGATATGTTTTGAAAATTCGCACCTTGTGAAGCATGCTCTCTATATAATGAATTGAGAATGCTGTGTTTTCTCAATATTCTCTATTAAATTAAACCTCATATGTTCTGATTTTTCTGTATTTTATTTGATTGAACTTTATGATTAAAAAATTTGGAAATATTATTTTGTTTGACTTCCCTACTTCCATGAAATATACAAAATTATGAGGTATTATTTTTGACAAGTCGTACTTTCATGACTATTTTAAAATATTAAACTTGAAATCTATTGGAGATGATCAAATGATACAATATAAAAAAGTGTAACCCATGATTGCCCTATTAAATCCATATCAAATTATTGGAACTGGAACTTAATCGCATTTAATGTATCAATGGGTACTTCAGGGTGAAATTTTTCATCATGAGTCAAAACCAAGCGCTTTCGGTTTAATTGAAGACCATCATAAATATTAATAGATATTATATTGCGTGATCTGTTGCACCTTCATAAAACTCTTTCTCTTGATATTGAAGCAAACAAAAAACTGAACATGCACTGATGCTTCAAGACGACATAAAAAAATTTAATTGATAACAATTCCATTGAATATTAATTACTCCTATTTTGTCCAGCATATTAGAATGTTCAAATTTAATATTCATATTGTCAGAATGACAATTCTCGGAATATTTCGTAGTTTTTGGTCCTGAAAAATATTCTGTTTTCTTGTGTTATAACATGTTTGGTTTATCTATGGGAGATGATTGCCTTTCATTGGGGTCCTGTAGCGGTCTTCAAACATCTGAAGGGCCGTTAAATCAGGTCGTATCCAGTTTGAAAAACCCTCACGACAAGAGAGCGAGAATTTGTGGAGTTTGAATTTGAATATCGAAGGAATTTCGAAGGACAAGTGTGATTACGTCTCCAAATTGGCTGATGAGCATGGTATCGAAGTGATTCTTCTGCAACAAACCCACACGGCAGCAGAAAAAAAATCCTCGTGAAAGGGGACAGTTGAAAGTTTATGTATTAATTGATTTTTTATAAGTTTGGCTTGTTATGTTGAAAAATTATCAGTTCGTGAATTTCAACAGATTCGGAAAGGGGAAATTGATGGAGCTTTTTCATGTCTTTCAAATTTTGTGACATTTCAGTCATAAATATTTATAAACCTCCGAACATTATTTGGCCAAGAAATCTGAATGTTGATGTTTTTTAAAGTACCAAATGCATTTCTAAAATGCATTTGATTTATTCTGAATTATCGGTTTTTTTTCTGCTTTTTAGTATCGTATGATTCTATAGTATGATACGAAGAATGTTATGATACCCCGTTCTTTTTTTACCTCAGCTTAGGTACTTTTTGTTTCAACATTTATTGTATTATTTTGTATTATTTTAGCTCTCTCTTTCATAAGAATATATCAGCACCTCAGAGGTAAAGTGTGTTAAGTCACATTTTTTCAGACACCAACTATTTATAATATTGGATTCACATTAGTAAATTCTAGCTAGTGGAACACATTTTTGACTCCCTAGGTATATCAAGTCTCCAAATAATGGCAGAAAGCATTCTTTGAAACAATAATCGAACTGAAAAATCTCACGTTTGTCCAATTTTCATATTGTGACTCAACACACTTTACCTCTGGGGTGCTGATATATATATATATATATAATATATATATATATATATATATATATATATATATATATATATATATTCATATTTACATACATTACTTGCCCAATCTACAAAAATTAATGTTACACAAATCATTTCGCATATGCAGCAAATCAGAAAATTATTTAGAGCCGAATATAATTTAGTCCGTTCCTGTTCAAAAACTGTCATTCTGTAAAATAATGGTCGAATTGCGCATGCCTGTGTAAGGCGGAGCGATCGATATGCTTCAAAATTCAGTGAGGAGTCGGACCACTACCGTTATCCGGCATCGAAATCAAAAACCCGCAAACACGACGCGTAACCGTAGATGAAAACGCAGACCAGCATGATCGGCATCAACATAATAAAAACAAAACAAAAAAAATTACAGCAAGAAAAAATACTTTTTACACCCAATGACAGTCAAAATAAAACTCAGCAATAATAATTCATAATCGGGCCCTGAATAGTTGAAAATTTTTAATGTATGTAAATAACTAGAGAAAAAACAACCTGTTCTATAAAAAGATCTGCAATGAAGTCATGAAACAGTCATCTAAAGATTTCCATCAATTATTAGTACTGGACTCACGAGAAAAAAAAAATAAAATAAACCATATAAGATCTTCAGGTATACAAGTGCACAAAAATATCTAATTATAAAAGTCGACATAACTGAATTATACCAAATAGAAATTACGAAAGAAATATAATTTATAAGATTCAAAAGGTAGGTATACAATGGCTTCAAAAATATCTATTCAATTCGACATACCTGTATCATTCCAAACAGGATTTACAAGGATACCTACAAGTGAATCACATCACACCAACGATTCGTTAAGAAATGAACTACGATTTAATCCAACAGAACCCACTGAGCACTCAATAATCAATAGTAAAGAATATAAACTATTTATCATTCACCGACTTTAGAATATCGTTCAGTTCCTTTTCGCAATTCCTGATAACTGATAACACAAAAATTACGCTGTTTTTACTCTATGAAGTGTTCCTGAAATGAATTCTCACTGTCTTATACAATTTAGCGGTTTCAGCGGTCAGAAACTCCGTAATCAACATTTTTGTTCCTTTGAGTTGCTTCTTATTGTAAAACACCGAATCACGGATCCATCTCTGACAGAACGTCACAACAACTGACAGTCTTCGTTTTGTTGAAAGCCCGCTGACGTGATTGCGCCCCGCATATGTTTATAATGTTTTATCCAAAGTAATGCCAATTCTTCTTAAGAAATTCACAATATTTGATTGTAGATTATTGCCTCTATTTTCTTCAATTCCATGAACGATGAGACTATTACGATTTATGAAATTTGTTGATAATTCAACAATAGGATGCAGATTTCCGAAATTTACATACACTTTTTACAATACTAATTTAGAAATTCACGGGACCCGATCTGATAATGAACTAAGCAGTATGCAGCGTCATCTATATCTATATCTATAAATACCGGAAAAAGACAACCGAATTGGAAAAAAAGATTCGATTGAATATTGGAATGGAAGAAGAATTGAAAATAGCTGTGAGTGAAACTTTCAGGATGAATACGTTTCTTGTCCTTATATGTAGATAGACTCGTGTCCGAGGGAGAAAAGAGATAGGCAGCCTATAACGGATTAAAGGAGATGTTTTCCTTTTGAACCGAAATGAGGAAGTTTTTACGATTTCTTCGGAAAAATGTATCCTAATGATTTGGAAACTGACTTAGTTCAGGAATGCGTACACTTCCTAAGCTACCTTTCTTCTTGAAGAATATACTTTAAAAAAGATTCTGGAGCATTAAAATGGAGGATATTTACCCAAACTTGAATATAGCAGCGATCAATTGTCCGGGTGAGATAAGCTTTTCTTGCTTAAAGCGGGTCAAAAACTACCTACTATCTACTTTATGTCAAGAAAAACTAAATGCCTCAGCTCTGTTCTGCATAGAGTTCGAACTTGTGAACAAGATTTCATATGACGATATAATTGATCTTGCAAAAAACTAATGTGAAGAAATAGTAATTCTAAAACAAGTTGCAGAATGAGCTCCAACACGAATGCGAAAGCATAAGTGTTGGAATTGCTTTCTGCAACGAGTATTAGACGATATTTTCTCTTTCAAGTTTTATGAAATAATATCGAAATTCAAATTGACAAGAAAAGAATGAATTATATATAATTTTTTCTTGCTATGCACCCCATGTGATATGATATGATTGCGAAATAAAGTATCGAATTTGGGAGGTCATTGATGTGTGTGGAGTTGAACCGGCACTTTTGGATTTTCGAAATTTTTTTGTTGTGCTGAATTGTGCTAGGTTTGTGCTGCTTTGTGCCGTTTAAATTTTTTCTTAATTTCATATGGTTCCCGAGATATTTCAAGAACCAAAAAAATGGGCCAGCCCAGCACTTTTCGGAAAATTGAAATCTAATGACAGGAAAAAATTGTGCTATCCATATACTGAGTTGTGCCGTTAGTATTTTTCCGAAACTTCATCTTGTTTCCTGAAAAATCGAAATTAAAAAAAAAGTTAGCTCAGCACTTTCGTTTTTTCTTTTCACAAATGAATGGAAATATTTGTGCTACAGTTGTGCTATCTTGTGCGGTAAATTATTTCACGAAAACTCTTCAGATTTCCCGGAAAATTAGGAAAATCAAAAAAAAGGCAGCCCAGCACTTTGCGAAAACAGGTTCAAAAGATTGTGCTAACCGTAAGCAAAGTATCTGAAGTAGTCGATCTTACTCAGAAAAAATTTTCAATAGTCTCCAACTGGTGTCTAATTAACCAAATTAAACCAAATTTGAATAAAACTGAATGTGTGATGTTTGGTACTTCTCACAGTAAAACCTTAAAGCCGGATACATTCGACCTAAATGGGCATTTTTTAAAACCGACTGGCAGTACTAATTTTCTGGGAGTTCTGATCGATCAACACTTAAACTGGTATGACCCTATTGACAGACTTCAGAAAAAACTTAATTCGGTTCTTTACAGCATTAGAATATTGGCGCTGCAAGCTAACTCCGAGCTGCTGAGGACAATATACTTTTCTAATTTCCAATCAGCGATGGGATATGGTATCATAGTGTGGGGAAATAGTTCTGATGTCAGCAAAATATTTATCATTCAGAAAAGAACGTTGAGGGCAATGCTTCACTTATCTTCCAGAACTTCTTGCCGGGGTCTGTTTAGAAGAGAAGGTATTCTCACGGTTTCTGCACTGTATATTCTTAGATGCCTAGTATTCCTTCAAAAGAACCAAATATACTTTGAGAAATATCGAAACCTGAACATGACTAGACGCGTTCATTCATACCACCTTCCAAAATGCTCACTCACTCTGACGCAAAAAAATGTTGAATATATGTGCCTCTCACTATTTAATAAACTTCCAAAGAAGCTCCAGTTGTTAACAGACAGCATTAAATTCAAGAGAGAAACTCGAAAACTTTTAATAGACTTAGAACCTTACAATATAATGGATTACTACAATCACAATTTTCTCATATAGAGCTGTAGACATATAAGTTGATGTAGCTGTATTTTGCTATCCTTTTTTTCTCATATTTGACCTGTTTTCTTTTCGCAATGTGAATTCGATTATGAAAATAAAGATTATTATTATTATTATTATTATTAATTGTGCCGTTTTTATTTTCATGAATTTCCCGCTAATTAATCAAAAAATCTGAGAAATTAACAAAAAGTTTTTTCGGCATTTTTGTTTTTATCGACGGAAATTGATTTATATGATTGTGCCAACTTGTGCCGGTCAGATTCTCAGAGAAAATTCACAGTTTTTTCCTTGAATGGAGAAAATGAGAAAAATCAGTAGAATATGGGAAAATTTGTAAACCTGTGCATTTGTAAACAGTGTATGTGAAGTTGGTCCAGCACTTTTGGATTTTCGAAAAAAATGTTATTGAACCTAATTGTACTAGATTTGTGCCGTTAAAATTTTTCTTTTATTACATACGGTTCTCAAGATATTTTACAAAATATGTTGTTCGAAACAGCCTGAAATTTTCCATAAAATTGATTTTTGACAGCTGAAATAGATTTTGTTATTCATGTACTGTGTTGTTCACCGAGTTGTGCCGCTCGAATTTTTCCGAAAGTATCTCTCATTTGCAAGAAAATTGAAATTAAAGAAAATCGTATTTCAGCAATTATGATTTTTCTCCACTCGAATTTGTGCTACATTCGTAGTGACTGGTGCCGGTGAAATTTTCAGAAAAAACTTCAAATTTATTCTTCAAAAGGTGAAATCCGTACACATGGCATCAGATGGTTAGAACTACTAAATTCGTACTAACAGTCACATCCCCATCGGTCGTCTGAATTTGCACTGTTGCCATAATTAATTGAAGGAGGTCATATACACGACAATTTTGTTGATGAATATATGCTCCCCAAAGATTTTTTATAGTTTCCCGTGAAAATTGAATTCACTATTGTTACAATAAAGCCTAGCTTGGTATTGATAAATTTGGTCGGGATTAACTAAATCGAAATAATGATGATCGCATAACCGTTATTGAATTTATTCTACCCATTAATTCAAAAATCTAATGCGAATTAGATGTTGTTATCGCATCTATATTGATTCAATATTTACCTGTTCATTCGAAAATCTAAAGGAGCGATTCCACCGGAGTGCTGCACTGTGCGGCACTGTTACGCACAGTGTGCCGCACAAATGTTCGTTGCGGTGTACTCGTCCAAGAGAACAGCAACAAAAGTGCACGAACTCTGTTGAAAAGTTCGCGCGTACAGTTGCATACTTTTGTGCGCGCACAGTTTCTACCGGTGGACTCAGGTCGACGCACACACACGTTTCAGCGAACTCATTCTTGCTTCCGCTTCGGTAGCGAAAACATTTATTTGTTCGCGCTAACATGGAGTGGAATAACTGGAAAATAATCGAATTTATCGAAGAAATTGAACTTTATACCAATCTGTGGGATTGTAATCACGGAGATTACAAGAACGGAAATAAAATACACGACGCAACTGAGGAGTTGGCGAAAAAATTTAATTGTGATTCGACCGAGATTTTGCGGAAGTAGAAGATTATTTTGGCTCAGTATAGGAGAGAAAATAGTTTGTATCCCGTTTAGCAATCAAAGGACTAACAGCATTAATCAGGAACTCGAACTGTTCGTACGATATTTGAGTGAAATTTTAAAATCCACTCAATCATCATCATTCCACAAATCGATTCATCTCTTCATTACGATGTTGCAAAAAGGAAACATCTATGTTTCTTTCTTATTTTTTTTTTCAAGCAAAGTGTATACCCCTACACACGCTGCAGCACAAAGCACCACGTTTTCTTGATCCTCCATATTCAACGTTTGACGGAAACCGAAACTCTGAGAGAGAACAGTGAGATTCTGTTCGTGCACACTGTGTGCTGCACTGTGCGCGTACAAAAGTTACGCACAGCTCTGTCGGTGGAAACGGTCGCTAAATATGTTAACATCTTGTACGCGCACAGTTGCAGTTGAAGTACTGCACAAAATGTTCGTAAACAATTGTGCCGCACACGTTTTTGGTGGAATAGTACCTCTATAGATGCGGTAACAACGTCTAATTCGCGAATAAATTCAATAACGGTTATGCATTAACCATTTATCCTTCAGGAAAATCATGCGATCATCAATTCGATTTAGTTAAACCCGACTGAATTTACCAATACCAACTTCGACTTTATTGTACCAATAGTGAATTCAATTTTCACGATAAACTATAATAAAATCTTCGGGGAGCATATATTCATCAACAAAATTATCGTGTATATGACCTCCTTCAATTAATTATGGCAACAGTGCAAATTCAGACGACCGATCGGGATGCGACTGTTTCTACGAATTTCGTAGTTCTAACCATCTGATGCCATGTGTACGGATTTACCTACAATATAATGATTTATCCAATGTTCACCTTTTGAAGAATAAATTTGAAGTTTTTTCTGAAAATTTCACCGGCACCAGTCACTACGAATGTAGCACAAATTTTTCACAAATTCGGGAGGAGAAAAATCATAATTGCTGAAATACGATTTTTGTTTAATTTCAATTTTCTTGCAAATGAGGGATACTTTTGGAAAAATTCGAACGGCACACCTCAGTAAACAACACAGTACATGAATACCAAAATCTATTTCAGCTGTCAAAAATCAATTTTATGGAAAATTTAAGGCTGTTTTGAACAACACATTTTGTGAAATATCTTGAGAACCGTATGTAATAAAAGACAAATTTTAACGGCACAAATCAGCACAAATCTAGTACAATTAGGTTCAATAACATTTTTTTCGAAAATCCAAAAGTGCTGGGCCAATTTCACACACAATGTTGTCAGGTTAACAAATTTTCCCACATTCTACTGATTTTCTCCATTCAAGGAAGAAACTGTGAATTTTATCTGAGAATCTGACCGGCACAAAGTGGCACAATCGCGTCACAATCATATAAATCAATTTTCGTCGAAAAAAAACGAAAATGCCGAAAAAACTTTTTTCGGATTTTTGGATTAATTAGCGGGAAATTCATGAAAATAAAAACGGCACAATTTTGCCGACGGTTAGGGAAACAGTAAGGGCACCCTTGATCATGTAATTTCTACAGGCTCAAATAACTTCTTCAGAATGACTCTACCCGAAGAATACGAGATAATGAAGAAGAAACATGACAATAACCTTCAATACATCTAAGAACATTTTCAAACTCATAAATCATTCTAGTTGACTATGAAAAAAATCGTTGCTGAATTGTCAATATGAATTGATATTTATAGTGGGTTGGCAGCAGATGATAAATTAAACTCTTTTTTCTTTCTCAAGCTTTCGAAACTTTATTGTCTCTTCCTCAAGAGAACTAAAATCAATAGATATAACATCACATGGTAAAAAATATATAAAATGCTACTTACGAAATTGAGATTTCATTCTAAAAACCTGTTTTCGTTAAAAAAAAAGCAGAGTGCTGGGCTGACTTTTTTTTATTTTCCTAATTTTCCGGGACATCTGAAGAGTTTTCGTTAAAATATTTACGGCACAACATAGCTAAATTGTAGCACAAATATTTCCATTCATTTGTGAAAAGAAAAAACGAAAGTGCTGGTCTCACTTTTTTTTAATTTCGATTTTTCAGGAAACTAGAAGGAGTTTCGGAAAGATACGAACGGCACAACCAGTATATGGATAGCACAATTTTTTCCTGTCATTGGATTTCAATTTTTCGAAAAGTGCTGGGATGGCCCATTTTTTCGGTTTTTGAAGTACCTCGAGAACCTCATGGAATTAAGAAAAAATTTAAACGGCACAAAGCAGCACAAACCTAGCACCATTCATCACAATAAAGAAAATTTCTAAAATCCAAAAGTGCTGGGCCAACTTCACACACATAGGTCATTGGTCAATAGGGGCGGCAAATTTGTAAATCCGTCACTGTTCAGAGGCCAAGAGATGTGGTGTTGTTCCCTCAAGATGTTTTGGAGATTGGTTAAGCTGGCGTTACTGAACATCTTGAAAATATCAAGGTAACGCGAAAGTTTTCCATATCTAGACAAAAAATCAATAATGGTTAAATTTTTAATGCTAATCCTGAATGAGAATAGCAGCACTCTATTTGAAATACTCTTTTTTTCTCATTCGACCTTACATTACATCGTCGGTCCAATGCCAAAGTAACGAAAGTGTATAATTGAAGTTTCGGAAAAAATATAAAGGAAGGAGCATATATGATTCATTTGACAATGATTGTCAAATTTGAATTGGTGATTTGATTCTATATACAGCGTTTATCGTTATTAGTGTTTGGAATCGAGGATTTCTTTAGTATTCTGAACGAATTTTGTCGTGTTGAACTCATGTTGTATTCGTGTGTGGTAAAAATGTTCAGTTTTCATAGTTAATTGGCGGTAACCATTCCGGACAAGAAAAACAATACAAATGATCCTCCTTTATAATCTATATTTTATGGTTCAAACCTAGATCTAGGCAAATTTGGAATTTTTTTACAATTTTTTTTATCAAAGAATCTTAACTGATTGGATATAAAGAATATGGAGCTGAGACCGTCTATATATTTATTTTCTAAAATTATTCCTTTTTTTATTTTGTGCGATTCTAACCATATGAAGGAAATTTCTGCTATTAGAATCTCTTTCTGAATCTATCGTTTCTACATTTTCAAACTTTCGTTTAAGTTCTTCTTCTATGAAATTAACAGTAAGGGCACCCTTGATAATTTCTACAGGCTCAAATAACTTCTTCTGAATGACTCTACCCGAAGAATACGAGATAATGAAGAAGAAAAATGACAATAACCTTCAATACATCTAAGAACATTTTCAAACTCATTAATCATTCTAGTTGACTATGAAAAAAATCGTTGCTGAATTGTGAATATGAATTGATATTTATAGTGGGTTGGCAGCAGATGATGAATTAAACTCTTTTTTCTTTCTCAAGCTTTCGAGACTTTATTGTCTCTTCCTCAAGAGAACTAAAATCAATAGATATTATTAGACCCCAAGTTGTTTTAGTTCTATTATCTGATTCAATAATTTTTCTTCCAATATGTTCCTGCTTAATTTTTGTTATTTGTTGATCATAGTCCTTTTTAGTTTGTTTGTATTGTTGAGAATATTCAGGCTTGCGTTGCGACATTATAAATAGAGCATCAAGTTTGCTCTTTAAAGCAATAATTTTTGGATTTGATTTATATTCAGATGTTATACTTTGCAAGAATTGATCATTATCATTAGTTCTGATTGTAACAATAGAGAATGAACTCTGAAACATATTTTCAAAGTTACCAAAAAAGAAATCCCACATCTCATCAATCTCATCATCTTCAAAATTATAGAAATGTGACCAATCAAATGAAAATAACCTTTCCGAAAATCGATGTGGTGCGACTGTCAATGATTGTTTATTTCTCTCGGTCTTTTCGGATGCTCAGTTATCAAATCTTCCCACACATTGATGTTAGCCGGTCAATTCGAAACACACGTTCCTAGGTCTAATCAATTCACGATCGAAGTCGAATTTTATTGATTAAATTAGTATAAATCGAATTAAGTCCACCTATATCAGTCCTAAAGTTAACTGCGTTCGGAGTTCTTTTGAAGTAAAGCATTTCCTTGAAATTTCTTCGGAACCAATTTTTCTCATAATCAAGTATCTTTACATCATCAAAATTAAATTTATGGTCACACATTCGAGCATGTGCCGATAATGCCGTTGTTTCTTTTATATTCGCACAATCTCTCCTATGTTGGTCTACCCGACATTTCCAATATTGCCTAGTTTGTCCCACGTAGACCTTATCACAGTCATTGCAGTCGATTTTATAAATTAGTCCCGACTTCCTTCCTTTTATAACAGGTTCTTTTACTCTGGAAAAAATGGTGATGGATGCATTAATAAGATATGTCCTTGAAAAAATTCATTTTCTCGTACCTCTTATACGCGTATATGTTGACGACATCATAATGTGCATTCCACGGGACAAAATAACTGAAACCCTGAACTTGTTCAACAGTTTTCACCATAAGTTGATGTTTACTAGTGAATTTTAAGTAAATGTCAGAATATCATTTCTAGATATCTGGTTAATTCGCTCTAATGACCGAATCATAAGCGATTTATATTCAAAGCCAACTTCATCAGGCAGATTCATGGAATACCAGTCGATGCATCCTAAATCACAAAAAATAGGTATAATTAAGTCGATCAAACACAAAATTTTGAACTTGACTCACCCTTCTTTCCACGAAAAAAACTTCAAAACTCAATCAAATATATTGCGGCAGAATGGGTACCCTAAGAGCTTAATAAATACAATTTTTTTCTCTTCTACGAACAACCGTAATGCTCATACATCTGATTCACCATCTTCAAACGATCGGATTTGGTGCAGACTTTTGTACATACCGAGACTATACCAAGATCTAGTACGAGTTATGTATTCATATAGTGCTTATATTTCACCATACTGCTTTAACACCCTAGACAGGGTTTTTTCCAGAGTAAAAGATCCTGTTATCAAAGGAAGGAAATCGGGACTAATTTATAAAATCGACTGCAATGACTGTGATAAGGTCTACGTGGGACAAACTAGGCAATATTTGAAATGTAGGGTAGACCAACATAGGAGAGATTGTGCGAATATGAAAGAAACAACGGCATTATCGGCACATGCTCGAATGTGTGACCATAAATTTAATTTTGATGATGTAAAGATACTTGATTATGGGAAAAATTGGTTCCGAAGAAATTTCAAGGAAATGCTTTACATCAAAAGAACTCCGAACGCAGTTAACTTTAGGACTGATATAGGTGGACTTAATTCGATTTATACTAATTTAATCAATAAAATTCGACTTCGATCGTGAATTGATTAGACCTAGGAACGTGTGTTTCAAATTGACCGGCTAACATCAATGTGTGGGAAGATTTGATAACTGAGCATCCGAAAAGACCGAGAGAAATAAACAATCATTGACAGTCGCACCACATCGAACGTCGTATTGAATTCCCCTGTTTTTCTGACTTTGTTTTCATTTTTTATGATGACTATATTGTTTTCTACAATATATTTTTAATGTAATTTCTATTCTGAGGGTAAGTGTTTCCACTACAACATTTATATGTCAGCCTGTTTTCCAAAAACTGTCAAACTGTATTAGACCTATTTGTTTTTTCAAAAAAACTGTAATTTTAGCCTGTGTAATGTCATCATATTGTCCATTTTAGCTTGATAAAGGCTACATATTAGCCGAAACGTTGCTGTAAGAATAATAAATGCATATATGTTCCTTTTGACCGTTATCCTCCATTGATGTTATGCCGATTAGGTTCAGAAATATTAGAGAAAGCTCCGGGGTGAAATAAATTTTAAAAAAATTGAGTGAGTTTTTCTGGCAACAACTACCCGACGACGGAATTATACGCATCACCGAATTATTCACAGCTGTGAAAGACCCCCAGGTGGGCAGAAGAGGAAGGAGCCTTCTTGTTTAGTGCAAATCATCTTCGCCCATATCTGAGAAGTTGGGACTAGATAATTCAGTCCTATTTATTGCTTTCTGATACTTATTTGTTTTCTATTATTACACAATATTAGTTTAGTTCAGTTTATACCTACTTTTTTTCAGGAAAATTCTGTTTCTTCATAATTTTTTTGTGATAATGAATCACTGATCGTAGGCGGAAATAAAGGGGAGGGGGCAGAGGGCCCCGCCCCCTAGAGTTTCATAGTGCTCCCCAGCCCAGAACGAATAAAAATTCATCTGAATTCGAAAATTTTTCCGAACCTACCTAAGAATTCCCTTTAAGTTGTATCAGAATGCCATTTTTCCACCTGTACGCGAAATACATTCACCCTTTTCAGACTTTTGAATCGCCAAATGAATTGCATTACATTGATTCGTTTTTCCCACAAGCGGAAATAGGAGGGGGTAGGGAACCTACAAGAATAACAACATCATCGTCTTCATGTATCGATAATATAATCACTAATATCGAAGATGACACATTTGCCTGTCTTATAGAAGAGCATATATCTGATCACACCGCGCAAATATTTGCTTTCTCGACTACCACAACTTTGAATAATAAGAGAAAAAAAATTCGACTAATAAATGAATCGACTACAGAGATATTTTTGACATCCTTGTCCCAAGTAGACTGGAACATTGTTTCAACCGACGTCGGTTCGGATATGGATTCGTTGTGTAATAGGTTTCACGAAACCTATAAACAACTATTTGATGTTTCATTTCCACATATTTCCATGAACAACCAAAATAAAATGAAAATTCCCATCACACCCAAGGTCCAAGAACTCCGTAATTATTTGAACACTCTATTTATTATTTCTAAACACAATCCGGATTATAAAGGTCATTACAGAAAGATAAAGTCTCGGTATGATAGGGAGTTACAGAAAATGAATCAGGACTACTTCAGAAAAATGATTTCGGCTAGTGATAATAAGTGCAAAACTTCTTGGAATATACTGCGCAGGCTAACTGGTAAAGATGGGACCAAAAGTCATGGTCTTTGCGAATAACTTTAGTTACTACTTAGCCAGCATGCAGTCGGATTCAGATAATTCAAATATATCAGTTGGAATATATTCTGATACTCATCGCAATAATAAATCCTTTTATTATTTTCCAGTGCATGAAAGGGAGTAAATAAATGTGGTCGATAAAATGAAGAGTAAAAATGCCTGTGGTTATGATGATATACCTATAACAGTGATAAAAAAAACTATATATATAATTGCTGAACCTCTATCACACATCATCAATAGAGCTTTCACGGAGGGTTCATTTCCTTCGTCCCTCAAATTAGCTGTTATCAAACCTCTTCACAAAAAAGGATCATATAATGATGCCCACAATTATCGACCTATCAGTTTGCTGACTGCATTTTCAAAAATATTCGAAAAAAACTTAGTTAATCGTTTATTGAACTTCTTTCATAAATTCGGTATATTCTCGGAAAACCAACATGGATACTTGCGCGGCAAAAACACTACCACGGCTCTCTATGAGTTAACATCGGGTATTATTGAAGCACTTGAAGAATTAGAAGTGCCCATCGGACTCTTTCTGGACCTTTCTAAGGCTTTCGATTGTGTGAATCTTCAAAAGCTTCTAAACAAATTAGAGCATTATGGTATTCGTGACACTCAACTCAAATTGCTGCGCAGTTACCTCAGCAATAGAAAGCAAAGAGTTTCTATCAGCACCGGCGATAAAGTTCACACGTCTAAAGACGAGGTGTACCACAGGGGAGTATTTTAGGACCCCTTCTTTTTCTCCTATGTATAAATGATATACCTTCAGTTATATCTCCTTCAACCCAAATATGTGCCAATATGCTCTTGTTTGTAGACGACGCAAGTGCCCTTGTTAAAAATAAGGACCTCAAATCCTGCATCGTGCAGACACAAACAGCCTTTAACCTAATAAATATTTGGTGTGGTCAGAATGCGCTCCTCCTGAATGTTGAAAAAACTGAATGTGTCATGTTCAGGACTAATAGATCTAGAGAGAAGTTTCCAGACATGATTGATATTCACAATACCACAGTTGAAATAACTCAGTCCACCAAATTCTTGGGAGTTTATGTAGACAGTCAATTGAATTGGTGCGAACATATTCATCAGCTAAGTAAAAAACTTAATAGAGCTCTTTATATGATAAGGATATTATGTCGACATGTAGACAGGCAACTTTTGAAATCTATCTATTTTGCAAGTTTTGACTCAATACTCAGATACGGAATCGTGATTTGGGATGGTAGTTCTGAGGGCAGTAGATTGTTTGTCCTTCAAAAATCTGCCTTAAGATCATTGTTGGGTTTGAAATATAGAGAAACGTGTAGAGGGCATTTCAGACAGAACAGAATTCTTACTTTTTTTGGATTATACGTTTTAGAAAGCATTCTCTTCGCGAAAAAAAATCTTCATTACTTTGAGGAAATGAAAAATAACAATAACACAAGACGTACTGTTCCATTTCAAGTACCGATACATACAATGACACTAACTGAAAAGAACACCAGGTATATGTGTATTAAATTCTATAATAGTCTACCCAAGAATATATTAGACATAAGTAGTTAAAAGCAATTCAAAAAAAAGCTAACTGATTTAATCATTTTCATCTAACCTTACTCGATTTCAGAATTTTTGAATTATTTCTGTATGAATTCTGGAAGCTAATTTGGTTGTATTTTTTTTTCTTGACGTTTTCTCATTTCGTTGTATATTTGTATCAAGGATTCTGAGAATAAAGATATTGTTATTGTTATTGTTGTATCGTTATAAATGATTCTAGAAATAACAGGTGATGTACTCTACTCGTATATACAGGGTGTACCAAGTTCGACGGCCTATTAGACGTTTTTTGAGAAATGGACCTATTTGAAGTCTGAAAATTGGGATTATGATATTGTTCGACATCATCTACCGCGCTTAAATATTCTTGGAGCCTGACCACTTTCACTTATACAGGGTATGAAAAAAAATTCCAAAAATTTTTTATTTTTTTTTCGTTTCAAATTTTGATAGAGTATTCAATTCTGAATACATTCCTATTAAAGTCGTTGCATTCGTCGAAATACTCTTCAAAATATGAAGAAAAAACTAAGCAAAAAAGAGAGATAAGAGTATTCGGTATTATGTATGTTACTCCTATTCTAAAAATCTTATGCACAAACCTTTTCCACACTTTTGACGTCGAAGACTGCGGAAATATTGTAAATTTCTAGAATTTTGAAAAAATCGTCACAGGGTGTTCCAAATGTTGAGTCAAAAATTAGGATCGATATTGGCTCATAACTTTCGATTTTCGAATTGAAACCCTATTTTTTTATGTTTGCGTTTGATTTTGCGGAGAAAACTAATGATATTGCTTGAAAATGTTAATGCTCCTATAATTAATACTTCTTTACTTATTAAGGATTTTTTGATTTTACATCGTACTATAAAGTCAAATTCATAAACGAAACGAGTTTTTCAGAATTCTAGAAATTTACAATATTTCCACAGTCTCCGACTTCAAAAATGTGGAAACGGGTTGTGCATAAGATATTTAGAAAAGGAATAGTGAACATAATACCGAATACTCTTATCTATCTTTTTTCTCCAGTTTTTTCTTCATATTTTGAAAAGTATTTCGACGAACGCATCGATTTAAAGGGAAATGTATTCAAAATTTGAAACGAAAAAATAGAAAAAAAAATTTTGAAACATTTTTTTCCACACCCTGTATAGGTGAAAGTGGTCAGTCTTCAAGAATATTTTAGCTGGATTTCAAATAGGTCCTGTGGTGGAATTCTGTAAGAGCAAAACGAAACGAAAACGTGTCGAAACGATAGTTCTGATCGGTTTGCGCCATTCGGTAAATGCCGTGTTTGCCGAAGCTACACGAGAACTCCTGGTAATTACGAACGACATAAGGCAATACCTTACTAGAACACAAGGCCATGAAACAGAATGACAGCTGTTGGGGGGTGAAGGGTGTGAGTAGTCAATCATCCGCCATTATTTGTGTATGTTTTGCCGGTATTGTGAGGGTTTTTCAGTGTTTATTCATATATTTGTATTTATTTTGGAGTTACATCAGTTCATAACAGGTAAGGCAAAAGGCCTGCTTATATTTGTTCACTAATTTATCTCTAGTTCTTAAAAATTTTGCATTTCATGTTCGAGGTTATGTAGATTTAATTTTGATTTTTTCTTCGAGACTTTTGATATTTTTAAGTTCTTTTCTTAGCTTTAATCTCTGTTTTTTCCAGGCGATATCATTCCATTTCGTTGCTCTGTTCCCAAATGCAGGGGTAATCATTTGGGTTTCCCAAAGACGAGCAATTTAAGAAAAGTTGGTTAAATGCCATTAAAAGGAAAGATTTCGTTCCCCGTGACAGCAGTAAGGTATTAATTATTGAAAATCAAACTGTTTTGCCTGCCTCTGAAAAGTAACTTGTTTCTAGGTTTGCGAACTACATTTCCAACCAGAATTCATCGAAAAGTCCACAAGCTATAAACATGAAGTCACATGTCAAAAAGTCGAAATACCATTAAAGTTTCCTAGGTTAAAAATATGTAAGTATTTATTTTTACTTAATTATTACTAGAAACTGTGGTTCATTATAGGTACATCTAAAAATTTTTTTGCTAGTATGGACTTTGGATATGGGGGATTAGACTAGTAGAAATGTTTTTAACAAAATGTTAATTATCTGGTGGTCTTCTATTTCTCTTTTAACATTTGTTTTAGGAGCGATACCAACAAAATTGCCAGGTTGTCCAGCCTATTTGAGCAGATCAGATGTCCATACTAGAGTTTCTCCTCAATCCAAGCGATCAAAAATGGAATGCTGAGATCTTGAGAAAACCACTGCTGAGAGTATTAAATCAAGTTCAGCATATAATTCAGCTGTGCCATTTGCAACTTTAGCTGAGGCTTTTACAAAAGTGTCTGTTCCGAAAGGTTGGATAATGGCTAAAGGAGAAAAAAACCTGTGTTTTTTTCTATTTGGACGAGTCATCAGAAATTCCAGTTGTAAAAATAAAAGTTTATGTGTCTGAAGACCTGAGGGTTAATGTACTATTTAAAAATATCAGGGTGGACTTAATATTCCCAGTGCATGTTACAGACATAAATATTTTGGACAAAATTTTGTGCGGCAGTATGCTATGTTTTAATAACATCAAAAGAGTGGTGACAAAATAAAGGAAAAACTCAACTTTATAAATGATATTTTAGAGGATCTATCTGAAGACATGGAAAATTGTCAGAGAATTGTGGTAGAGATACAATAAAATTTGTGCGAGAACAACTTCAGCTCTCCACCATTTGGACAAAAACCAGATGCAGATATTCATATGAAATGATGCTATTTTCTTGCTTGCTGTTCCAAATATCTCCACATGGTTATAAATTTTTAAGAGGATCTGGTAAACTTACCCTTCCGTCTCCACGAACTATTCAAATAATTTGTGCAAAGTTTAATACAGATCAAAGATATGAACAATGTGACGAACATTTCTTACAATACATAAAAAGCAAGTTTTATTTATTAGACACTAATGACAAAATTGTTTCGTTAATGGTAGATGAAATACATATAAACCCTAATTTGGACTATAAGGGAGGAAATATTGTTGGGGGCTCCAACAATTCTATTGAACATGCAACAAGTAGCTGCATTTGCTGCATCAAAAGAAATGCATATGCGTGAAAACGGTCAACTGATCAAATATGGATATACTTTATCATTAAAGGCTCTGTATCCTTCTTCAATAGAAAGACAAAATGTGAAATTAGTTTGGCAAGTATTTAATGACAGCATTGTAGCAGCCCTAGAACAACTAGGACCCAAAGTATGCTTGTCATCTTATAAGGATACCTCAGTTTTCATAGCATTAATTGCCAGATGGTGGGATATAATTAATGTGAAAACACCCCTAAAAGAACAAAGACTTCGAAATAAATTCAAAGAACCACAGTCACCATCAATTCTCAATACATTTTTGAGTTTCTGCACAATTTTTTGATATGGTTGGAAAAATGGAAAAACAGTGAAGGGCAGCTTTTGTTCTATATACATTAAAATTGAAATGCTGAATATTATCAAAATGTAACAATGTTAATAAAACTTTCCATGAAGCTGAATATTTGTATTTTACTTAAAAATATCAAATGAAATATCCCTACAGACATTTTCCTGATAAAAAGCAAATATATATAATATTATTCATGAAATAATTTTCCTTCACTATAGTTTTAAATCAACTTGAATAAAAATCATGCACCCACAGTCCAAAGACGTGTGTGAAAATCTAAAATGAAAAAAAAGAAATTTTCAGAATCTACACAAAAACAAAATGATAAATAGGGAGAATGAATACTAATTCAAATATAGCTCTGAGACAAAATTGTGTCAATTATGGGAAGTTTGCCAGAATTGTGAGAGCTGCTGCCTTGTCCATAATTTAACTTTCCGACAGTATGATTTGATTCGACAATACATCGTATAACAGAGCACGAAATCACGTAAAGCTGCGGGTTTCGACGGAATTTATCCTGAGTTTATTAAACATTTAGGAAAAAGGGCATTGAAGTGGTTGTTATCCTTTTACAATAACATTTTGTGTACTGGCAATTTTCCGGTTGAGTTTCGCAAAGCGAAAGTTATAGGCATTTTGAAACGTGGAAAGAATACTTCCGAAGCGAGTAGTTATAGGCCAATTAGTTTATTGAGTGTTTCTATGAAAATTTCAGAAAGGTTGATTTTCTTCAGGATTGAACCTACTATAGAGGATGTTCTTCAAAATTGTCAGGGCGGTTTCAGGAAAAATAGAAATTGCAATGATCAGGTTCTCAGTTTGACCACATTCATCGAATCAGGTTTCGATAATAAATTAAAAACAGGTTCAGCTTTCATAGATTTATCGTCTGCCTACGACACGGTATGGAAAGATGGTTTGATCTATAAACTTTATACACATCTTAAATGTGGAAAGATGATTCGTTTGTTAGAGAATATGTTGTCGGATAGAAGATTTCGTGTTTTTGTTGATGATAATAGTAGTAAATCCAAAATATTTAACAATGGTCTTCCACAAGGATCTGTTTTAGCACCCCTTCTATTCAATTTATATTTATGCGATATTCCTTGTACTTCATCTGAAAAATTCATTTACGCCGACGATATTGCACTCGCTTTCCGTCATTCTGATTTTAGAAGTATTGAGGAAAATTTAACTTCTGATCTGAAAATTTTGAAAAATTATCTTTTCTAATGGCGTTTGTGTCCAAATCCAAATAAAACCGAGGTTTCGTTATTTCATTTGAATAACCATCAAAAATTCAGAAAATTAAATGTCCTTTTCGGGAACTTTCCTTTGAAACATAATTTTACCCCCCCACTTAGATGTTAAATTAGATTCCTCTCTGAATTACAAAGCACATTTGGATGACTTACGAATGAAACTAAAAACGAGAAATAACATTCTACAGAAACTTGCTGGTACGTCATGGGGTGCTGACCCGACTACACTTCGCACAGCAGCCCTTGCCCTGGTTTTTTCCACCGCTGAATATTGTTGCCCTGTTTGGCTCAATAGTGTTCATGTTCAGAAAATCGATGCACAGCTCAATTTTTCAATGAGAATAATTACTGGAACCATCCGATCTACACCTATCCAATGGCTACCAGTGCTATCGAATATAGTTCCTCCCCATATTCGAAGACAGTCTGCAACTTGGAATTCTTGAAATAAATTCAATTCATTTCCGGATTCTTTTCCGATACTTTCCTACGTTCCAGAAAATAGAATTCCAAGACTGAAATCTCGTAAACCTATTTGGTCGAATAACTTTCTGAATTCGAACTTCAGCTACAACGAAATCTGGAAATCCGAATGGGATGTATGTTCTTTATCTAATAAAGATCTAATATCTGATCCATCGAATAAAGTTCCTGGTTTTAACCTTCCCAGGAGAATATGGTCCCTTCTTAATCGAATAAGAACAGGTCATGGTCGTACCAACAGCATGCTTTTCAAGTGGAATTCGGTTGATAGTCCTAATTGTGAATGTGGTGAATCAGTTGAACACCTAATTAATAATTGTTCGATTTATAAATTCCAAGATGGCATTAGAGCCATACACAATATATCAAACTCATTTTTGCAATGGGTTGAAAATTTCAGATCAATTTGATGAAGTATAAATTGAATTCTCTTGCTGTTCTGGCTTTTTTTATTTTCAGGTTGGAGATTGTGTTTGGAAATCCTTCCTCCGAAGAGCCGTCCCGCTGATCGTGATGTTCTTCTATATAGAATATTCAGATACAACAATTTTATTTTATTTTTTTAACGGGGAGACAGGTTTTTTCGGCTGAGGTTTTTTCCACTGGCTCTATAGTATGATCTGGTGATGAAAGTATCGTATGATACTATAGTATCATACGAAGAATGTTGTGGTACCCAGTTCCTTTTTTTACCTCAGCTTAGGTACTTTTTGTTTCAACATTTATTGTATTATTTTAGCTCTCTTATTCAAAAGAATATATATATATATATATATATATATATAATTATGTTTTTCGGGAGGAAGACTTCGTTTTTAAAAAAAAAACTACTTTACTTTATTCAATACAATACAACGTTAATACTTGGTAGAGCTGCTAGATCGATTAATTAACTGACTAGAAATTGTCATCAACAGATATTTATAACATTCTCTTATCTTATTCTTCCTGCGTATTGACTGCAGGTGTTCATTGCTTAGTCTGCAAAATACAACATAGTAATATATCGAATCAATGGTATATAGATAAACAATGTATCTAATTAGTATGGGGCCATATTATGTAATTCCTCCCCCCTTTGGATAAAGGTATCACCTTGATTAGGTGTAGCTTTACATTTTTCAAAATATTTCAATAAAAAGTATAAAATAATTAAAAACATAAATATTCCTATAATAATAATGAAAGTTGATGGTGTACTTGGATTCCATCTTTGAATATCTTCTAATTTGACATCTGGAATATCTTCTTCCTGGAACTCTTCTTTTTCCTCTTCTTGGGATTGGTTTCGTGGGATTATCGTCGTCTTGGGTAGAATAATGTATTTTTCTTCATTTTTAATCGAAGTTGGGAATATCTCCTTTTGGAAATTACTCATGATACATTTCGATTGGATTATCGCCATCGGTGAAGTGAAGTAATATTTTGTTTGCTGAGGACATTTTTCTTGAATCTCTATATTATTTATCGAAAGGATGCTTCCATCTTCCAAAGTTTTCAAATTTGATATAGGAATAACTTTTTTCCTGGGACAATTTTCTAAATGTGTCTTCAATACAGTATTCATACATTCTTGTTAAGGAGTCTTGATCGCAAAGGAAATCTTCTTCGACTGCATGACATTCACTGGTTGACCATTTCAATTCTTCTTGTTGAGTGAGCATATAAGGATTGGTATAAGGAAGGGTTAAGTTCTTCTGAGGGATATAGTAAAACTTGTATAGATTAAAATTTTCTTCATAAACGGTCGGAATTGATATAAGAAATAATAGAACTTTCTCTTTAAATATCACTTTCGTATGACATAACTGATAATAATCTTTTAAATGATTCATTGGAATAATAGTGTCATTTTTAATTAATTCTGCGAATTTTGTATATGGCAAAATAGATTTATGTAGAATATGTAATCTAGCAAAGCTCACTGCTGTTTGGATTTCATCTAGTATACTTTTAATATCCTTAATTTCAAATGTGAGAAGATGCATGTGTTCAATGTGTCTCAATTGCGATATTGTTCGTAATAATTTATAATTATCTGCAAATTGTCGAAATTTATCAATATACTTATTTTTCAAATCGTTAATTACAGTAGCAATCTGTCTTTGATTCCTCATAAGTGTGTCCTCATTTCTTGCTATACTTTCAAAATAATTTTTATAAAGTTCTTCATCGTCTGAATCTAACGTTTCAAATAAAATCTTTGAAATTTTACCTCCAATATTAATAAGTCCTCTTTTAACTCTTATTTTTCCACTAACAAGTTCTTCTAAAGTTTTAATATTAATTGTATTCGAATGTTGTAAATATTCATAATGCGGCGTTTGTGTAAATCCCAATAATTCTTTATTTTTCAAATTATCAATTTCTTTCTGATACTTTAAAATAAGATCCTCGACTTGTTTCAAATCAATATGTTCATAATCAATTGTTTTATAAGGGAGTAATATTTTTATGATAAATGTGTTTATTATTCATATCTTGAATTCTATGACTATCTAGCAAGCATTAAAATTTTTTGAAAACTAGATCTAACTTTCTAACAACAGGGTTTTTAATGTAAATAGGGTTGGTATTTAAAAGGAAGGAACATTCTCCTTTCTGCGGAACGTTTTCCGTTCAATCCGTCTGAATATCTAAGTTTTAAATCATTTAGTAAATCTTCATTAATTTCATCACAAACAATATCATCAATTTCATTATAATTTATATTATTACTTCGATTCAATAATTCTTGATATCTCTCTAGTTTTTCATTTGACACTTTATTATTAATTGATATTAAATCATCCTCTATAGGGATCATATCGTTTCTTTCACTGATATTAAATTCATAATTAATCTCATCATATGAGCTATTTCCTACTTTCGGTAATCGTATATTATTCAATTCTTTCGTAGCGTGATTAATAGAAATTACATTTTCTTCAATATAGTTCATCTCAATATTTTCATCTTTATTACGTGAATTATTTTTTATTCCATTAAAATCTAGAAATTCTTTATTTATTTCAGTATGCAGTGGCGATAAATAATAAATTATTATTTTCACTTTGCATCTTGCAAAAATATACTTTATCATATTCAAAATAATAGGCCATTTTAATTCATCTAATCCGCACGCTATACGCGGTAAAGCTAAATGAGTTTCATTTCTTGACTCCATAAGTTTTTTCAAATATAAAAGGGAATTTAATACATTTTCGTATGTAGGTTTATCGTAATAAAATTTTTTGGTTAATAAATAATAAATAACACGGCTTTTATTTCGAGCAATAGCTACTTCTCCTACTTTTTTATTCTGAGATTTTAATTCATCTATATTTCCAAATTTTCTCTTGAAATCTCGGGCAATGCCTCTACTCATAAGAAAATCTTCTGATACGCAATGGGCTAACGAATATTTATTAGGGGCTTTGAATAAATTACCTTGTTTTTCTTCAATATTATGACAATCGGGAATATTATTTGTTTCATATAGTTTCGTAAAGTTTTCATACGTAATGTCATTAAAATATGCGAAGTCTTTATTTATAATCGTATTTTCATCTTTTTCCAATTTTATTCTACTTAATGCATCTGCATGATTCATTGATCCTTTTCTATATTTAATTTCATAATCAAATTCTTCCAGTTTAATACGCCATCTCATTAATCGTGAATTAGATTCTTTCAAAGAGAATAGCCATGTTAAAGGTTTATGATCCGTATAAATTGTGAATTTTCTCCCGTACAAATAAGGACGAAAATGCTTGCATGACCAAACGATCGCGAGTAATTCTTTTTCAATGGTGCTATATTTAGATTCTGCTTCAGTAAGCGTTTTACTAGCATAAGCAATGGGAAGGTCATTCGGAGGAATGCCTTGAGATAATACAGAACCTATCGCAAATCCTGATGCGTCTGTAGTTAAAACAAAGGGTTCTTTATAATTCGGATAACGCAATATCGGCTCGTTCATTAAACTTCTTTTACATATTTCAAAAGCTTCAATGTATTTGGGATCATCAATATTAATTTTCGCATTTTTCTTCAAACATATAGTCAAAGGTTTAGTAATCTTTGCAAAATTTGGAATAAACTTTCTATAATATCCGACTAGACCAAGAAATGATTTTATTTCTTTCTGAGTTCTCGGAATTGGAAATTGTGAAATCACTTTCAATTTATTTATTTCATCATTTAACCTATCAGATTCTGATTTTACTTGCTCATTGTTATTATCTGCTTTATTCATTCTAAAATAGGATTTCTGTGAACTTGGTTTTTCCCTATTCATTACGTTCATTGATTTTTTCAAATTTGAAATTTCCTTTTCCATTTCATAACTTGCTTTAGAGTTCAATTCAATTATTTTTTCAAGTTCTTTATTAGATATCTCAATCATGAAGAGTTTAGATTTCAATTGTTCATTTTCAGTTTTCAAATCTTCATTTGCTTTATCGATTTTATCAATTTCCTGCAAATTATTTGCAAAGTTTTTGAAAAGCTCATATTTCTCCCGTTCAAGTTGTGATACTTTCTGAATTAAACAATTATTTTCAATCGAAATTTTTCCATATTTGAATGGAATTCTACAATATTCATTCATCAATACTTGGTTTTTAAAATCGAATGTCAAATCGTATTTATTAAGAAAATCGGCTCCTATAATGCCATCGTAATTATTATGAAATCTATAAAGTACAAAAGGGTGTCTATCATTCATACGGAATTCTGAAAATAAAGGAAGTAATACTTTTTCATTTGAAGTATCCTGCTTCATGCATGCAGTTAACGTTGTTTCTTCTTGAAAAATATTATCATAGAAATTATTATAAGCAAATTTTGGATCTATCAAACATACTGAACAGCCATTATCGATTAAAAGTTTACATCTTGGATATTTAAATTCAATAAAGGGCAATTGATTAGAATGATTAATATTATAATTTAAGTTAATGCGTCTTCTTGGGTAAGTTCGCGAAAATTTCGACTATTATGGTCGTGGTTTTTTGAAGTTGAAGGTTTACAATAATCAAATTGATTTTCATTTCTTTGTTTCCTCGTATCTAAATGCGTTAATTCTTCGAAGTAAAAATTAGGATTATTATGTTGATTTCCGTTCTGATAATTATTATTATAAAAGTTACGTTGAGGATTTGGATTATATTGCGTTGAATAATTTGAACGTTTCTGGGGATAATTCCTAGTCTGAATTGACATTTTCTCTGGAGGGGTAGTAATTCTTTGATTCGAATTTGGTTTAAAAACATTACTTGAATGATTAGGTTTAAAATTATTATTTCTCTGAGTAAATTGAACTGGCTGCGAAGGAAATCTAGGTACTTCGCCGTAATTATTAAATGCGTGATTTGATCTATTTTGTAAAGTATAATTATAATTTCTTGGGACCTGTTTTGACTGATTCTGAGCGAAATTTTTATTTTTTCTACTCCTATCAAGTAATTCGTATTGGGCTAGATTGCACATATAGTCTTTCGTTGCTATACTGTGTCATCAAAAGAAAATTCATTATTTGTTATTAAATAGGTTCTTAGCTCCATAGGCGCGTTTGATATTAGAACAGTTTTACAAATTTTCAAAATATTATTCTTATAAATTGCTTTTTCTGGATCCGGCATTCTATCTGCGTCAATTCTATAATTCATTCTTATTTTCAAAGAAATTATTCGGTCTATAAATAATATTATATCCTCATTGGGCTTTTTATTTAAGAATTGTAATTGGTGTATCAAAACGTCTAGGTTTATTTGATCACCAAATTTAGTGTACAAGAACATCCCAATTATTCGGAATGTCAGACGTTGCTACTTCTGCTAAGGCTCTATCTATGAGTTTTGATTTGACCACTGCGAAGCAATAATTTTTTACCATAATATTTTCATTTACGAACATCGCTAAATAATCATCAACACTTTTTATGAACGAATGCAACTCGTTCTCAACACCAGAAAATTTGGGTAACAGCATACCAAACTTTTCAGCTAGCGACAAATCTACTGCCATTTTCTTTGTTTTATTCTTACGACCTCTAAATTGTTTAATCGACGTAATATTGAATTATTTTAATATTTCACTTATTCAATCAGTTATATCAGTTATATCAATTATTATGTAATTATATCAATTATTATTTCAATCGCGTTGTCGGTTTTTTCTTAAGAAACCTAGGAAAAACTATTGTAATCGGTTTTTGAAATAAGAAACCTAGGGAAAACTTTATAAATCGGTTTTTGGAAGAAACCTAGAGAAAACTTTATAAATCGGTTTTTTGGAAGAAACCTAGAAAAAACTTTATACAAGTTTTACGCTCAAAACTTGGGGAAAAGGTTGACTAATTTTGGGCCAGATTAGGTAAACTGGGAGTAATTAAAGGATTGCTCACCACGTTGTCTTGTTGAATGTGAAACCGTCACGGGGCGCTACTCGGGTGATCGGGCTCCTGTCTTCTTCACCTAGTTCTTCTTGTGCTGAACGGTTGAAACCGACGGTGTTGTAGACTGGATGGACCTCTTCTTCTTCAGGAACCCACAGAATTTAACAAAACCGGCACAATCCCAGACCTCGTCGACAATTATGTTTTTCGTTCACTTTTAAGAAGACCGGCAGTATCCCATCCTCGTCGCCAATTATGTTTTTCGGGAGGAAGACTTCGTTTTTAAAAAAAAACTACTTTACTTCATTCAATACAATACAACGTTAATACTTGGTAGAGCTACTAGATCGAATAATTAACTGACTAGAAATTGTCATCAACAGATATTTATAACATTCTCTTATCTTATTCTTCCTGCGTATTGACTGCAGGTGTTCATTGCTATCAATGGTATATAGATAAACAATGTATCTAATTAGTATGGGGCCATATTATGTAATTATATATATATATATATATATATATATAACAGAGCTTCTAGGTAGGGTTTCTTTAACTTGTCTTAACCATGAGTAACTTCATATTATTATTTCTTGACCAAAAACAATTCCCATTTACAGTTTTTTCCTTTGGTAGTATAAAAGAGCCAGGCCATGAACACTTTAGCTAACTCAAAGAGTTCGTCGCTAGAGAAAGTAGTTTCTTTTCTACAGAATATCTTTAATACATATTCGTGTTATACCTCAATCTGTTTACTATAACATGTATATCAATACATATATCAAGCAAAAATGATCATGTTTGTGCATCAGGGTATCAATATTATTATTTGAAATAAAGACTTTAAGGCTTGATTAGACCTTCTGGGAACTGCAACTATATGAATCTTGTTCTTTTGCTTAAATTAAAGTATGTATTTAATTCCACTTTCCAATTATTTTTCAAATATTCAAATAGATATTAGGACCAGCTTCACAAGAACAACTACATGCTGATATTTTTGCCAATTCCATATTATTGATTATTTTTCCACTAATTCCTACTGGAAGTATCCTTTTCCTCAAATTTCTACAGATAATAATATGACCAGCATGCAATACCACTTCTCTTAAAATGTTTTTTCTTATGATAATGGATGATTATTCATAAATTTCAATGAATGAATGAACTAACCTTCTATTACATTTCTAACATTTGGAGTTCAATCTCAATGCTTTTACTGAGAAAAACACTATCTATCATATCTTTTAAATATCACAAATAACCTCGAAATACTTTCGTTTACAATGATCCTATCTACTCCTTTCTGTTGAAAAAAATAAATCTAAATCGATCAATATATTTTGGCATTTCGGAATTGACTTGGACTACCTATGATGACGTCACCAATGTTGTTTCATGGCCTTGTGCTCTAGTAAGATATTGCATAAGGGCCTCGTAATAATTACGAATGGCCCGACGACGATCCCTATTGGTTGAATTTCACCTCATGATTGACTCAACTGTCAGAAATTTAATTAATCTCTGTCAGTTGTATCGAAGACTTTTATAGTGGCGAAAAAACTTCTCGGGGTTTTCAACATTTGAATAAAGCTCTGAAAGTAAGTTTGAAACAATATTTTCTATTTAAACTTCAACAGTACCACTCTACAATCATTGTTATATGTTATGATTTTTCGAATTTTAGAATGGAATCGGGCAGAAGAACGAAGACAAATCCGCTGCAGTGGTCAGCATTTCTGGATTATGCCCAAGCAAATCCAAAAATTTTGACCAGGAAATTCAGTTCCTTCAATGGAAAAAAAAATGTTTGACGAAAAATGGGTGAAAGTCAGCATGGGATACCAAAAAAAAACGGTCGACAAATGGCAAAAGGTAGTTGAAAGTTCTATTTCAAGTTCCATATAAAATATTCACTAACTACTATATTACATGTAATAAATTGAAGTCAAATAGTAAACATATTTCTAATGAATGGTCATATAATTGTTTAATTTACCAAAACTTGGTTCAAAGCTGTAGCGGATTGGAGGTCGAAAGTGAAAGCCAAAGCAGCCACCATTAGAAAGGGGCTCTCACAGACAGGTGGAGGTAGCCCAACTTGTTTCTTAAACGAAAATGAGTCGAGGTTGTTGTCCATAATTGGCACCACATCAATACAAGGAAGAAGGTGGAATTGTAAGTTAAAAAGTATTGATCTGAATATTGTAAGTGTTATAATATCCATTTCGTTATCATCTCTCATTAATATTAAATCCTAAATTTCTTCGTTATAGATTGCTAACGATGTACCGACTACGTCATCAGAAAAAAATGCTCCGTTGTCTACACCACCACATTCAGGAATTGTGAGTAAAAAAAAATCTGAATATTTCGAGTGTCATTAGATCCATTTCTAATATATTGTTATTATTTCATACCAAATAATGAACAAATGAACCGTTTTTTTGGTCTTACGCAGGGGCCTCTCTTCTAAAATTCGATCGGAAAACTTTTCCTTATTTTTTTTTTGTTTCAGAAACTGGGAGAGAAAACCCTAAAGAAATTTTCACTAAAATGCAAAGACCTCCTATAAAATATTTCAATCGAAACCTCTTTTTGTCGTAGATTCAAGAAGTGACGGACACTTTAGAATTAACAATTCACCAGATTGAATGAAATGAAAATTTCTTTTAACAATATGTTTCTCAAGTAAAGAAGAAGCTATTATCTGATGTCGCAAATTCACAAAATACTTAACATTGCATCGAGGTTTTCACAATTTCTTTCTGAAAGTGGAGAAACGTGGAAGTGCGATTTGGTATAATGCAAAAAATAGGCTTAAAAATTGAATATTTGTCCGAACCTTCCTTAAACTCAGAGGCGGTCACCTTAGAATCCTCTGTGCCCCCACAAAAAAATTTAATTTCCGCCCATGTCCTGATACTGTTTAAAAAAATATATTTTTGGTATATTATACATTTCTGATGCATTTAAAGAAACGATTTTTTAGTATTGAGGTGTTCAGAGAGACTATCTCAGGAAGGTTGGATCGAAATCGCGTGGTTCAATCATAATCGTTCAAAGTAACCCCGCTCGGAAATATATAGATTTGAAACAAAAAATCGTTTAAAGTTCCCCATTTTACAATAAGTTCGTTGTTAATAACGAGAAAATTTCCGAATACGAGAATTCGCAGATTTAAGCAAAATCGGGAAAATTCTCAAGGCGATTTCGATTGACGTTGGTTCTTGGTTGGTTCATAGATTGGTCCGTAAGTATTGGACCAACAGCTGTTTCGCCGAAACTTAAACCGTACTCAAAAGCGCGGTGCGTTTGACATAGCCATTTCTGAACCGAGCGGTCAACCGTTAACCAACCAAAACAGCCATTCGAAATCGACTTAAAACTCACCGGCAATCGAAACTTCGAATATCAGAAAACTCAAATTCTGATCAAAGTTCCAACAAACATGTACGTCCGAAAACTCCGAATACTAAAACTCTGACCATCGGGAAACTGACTTTCCGCTTGAAAGTACCGCATTTATAGGTTCGGTTAGAGGGGGAAAATTTCCAGTCTCGAAATCCGCGAAAACAAAGGCCAGCCTGCAAAAAATGACATATGGAATAGATAACGTCGTCGACTGCAGCGAATATAAGTTTTTATACATAGGCAGGATTTCTGAAATTGGCTTGTTAGATTTTCGCGACGCGGAACTCGAAATAGTTTTACGTTCGAATTTAAAATTATTAGAAAATATACAGTATAGTTCTATTAACGATGGTCACTTTGTCACAATACGAAAGGATTAGTTATACACTTCTATATCATCCAAGCTCTCGCTAATTTTTATTATCTTTTTCAAAGAACTGTAACATGAAAGTTTGCATGAGAGTAAGTAACATTGACCCAAAAAGACAGCATGAACATACAAATATTGTGGTTTTTATCCTTTGAATTTCGAATTTACACGATTCTGAATCGTATTTCGTTATTTTGGAACAGCTCGAACAGAGATCTACGTATTATTGATTGGCTCTGACATTCATTTGGGGATATCAAGCAGTTTGTCAGATGTTATAGAGTTTTCTTTTTCTTCGTAGGTGGTGGTATGTGATTATGTTGGTTCTTGGAATGGTGCATGGGATCTTTTTGATATCTCTATCAAGTAGGAATATATGCTATATACAAGGTCTTTCACGAGGAACCTCACCCATATTTATACGGGAAACTACTGAACGTATTTTCATGAAATTCAGCACTTATAAGTATTTCACGATGCTGATGAAATCCAAAATATTTTCAAGGCATGAGCACCTCCGGTTTTTCCGGAAATGACGTCAACTTCCGTTTTTCAAATTAGAACACCATTTTTTTATTGCAGAAATAGATTCCTTAGAAAATTTCAAGTTATTTTGATGTAACATTTTTCAGTTTTGGTTGGAAAATTCTCTCTGAGCGGGAAAATTCGAAAAAATAAATCGAAAATAGAGCTCCGCTGAAACAAGAATAACTTCGAGGTTTTTGGATGGAAAATTTTCATTTTTGGGATTTTTTAAGATGTAAGATTGATGTATCCACTTTGAAAATCGAAATCGCGATTCATGATACAGGGGGTGAAAAAATCGCTTTCAAAGTTAGGAATGACAAAATCGTGAAAAATCAATTTTTTCAAATTAGAACCCCATTTTTTGATGGCAGATATTGAATCTACGTTAAAAAAATAATGTGAGTGTGTTCACTGTATATACTTACCTGCCTCCTCTACGTCTTTGATAATAAAAGTAAATATCTAAAAAATAATCATTACCATGATTACATCACACGCAAAAGAGAGGAATTGATGGTAATCAAACACAGAGTAGGAGCTAGTCAGCATGGTACAAATCACGAGTGTGTCAAATTATTCAACAAACTGCCACCAGAAGTGAAAACTTGTGAAAGTCGAAGCCTCTTTAGAAGGAAAGTCGTAGATATTTTACTGAAGAATACCATCTATGAGGTCAAAGAATTTTATCAATCAATTTAAGACATGTTGTTTGTTATAGATTACGTGTACTAGTCTTATACTATTAAGTGTTCATTTTTTTGTCCTGACGATGTGATACATTTTTTTTAAAAATTTGTTTACACAGATATTCTTTATTGGCTTGTTATACTTAGTGAGTTAATAAAGTAATTATTATTATTATTATTATGCATCACACCTTTGCCTTAAAATGGATATTTTCTGAGTTATTCACAAAAAACTGTTTTTCGTCTTGAATTTTTAGCTATTTCTTTTCCCTTCACGCCAAAAAGATGAAATTTTCAGGAACTGTTATTTGAATCATGCTGTAGATTTTTCACCCCTTCTTCGCAAAACTCTGTTCTCCTGACGAAATCAGTTTCCTTCAAATGTTGTACCCTATTGAATTTAAATGGGTGCATTTTATGTTTTTTTAATATTCTCCAAACTGAGATAATCCCAGATCAATCTCGGCATCTTTGAGAGAATTTTGAGGATTCACACGAAAATATGCAAGAACTGTAATTTCGTTGTTCTCATCTTCTACTACACTTTTTTCTCTGTGTATAGTTTTCTTAACGAAAGATCCGACATTTCTCAAGTTTGTCGTGGTTCTGTTAATAGTATCTCTCGTTGGTCTGGGTCGGTCAGGAAACCTCTCAATGAACAGTCGAATCGTTCTATCTACAACTTTATTACCTTCTCCATAAAGTAGAATGAGATTTAAATAATCTTCATTGGTAAAATTAGGCATAGTGATCGATTTTATAACTTAATACGAATTATCACCAAATTAATAGTAAACACAAAATGCTACTGAATAAAGAGGAATTTGGCAGATGTAATTAATGATATCTATCATTAAAAAAAAAGAATGTAAAACATGGTAAGTTTTTGCAGATGGTTCATAAGGAATTATTTATTTATCACTGGAGAGAAAACCGATGGCCGATTAGTTGAAATAAAGAGGTTTCCGATACAAATTCGAATCAAAATTCGCCATCTATTTAGGAACAACCTGTAACTTTTTTCTCTTGCATATTAGGGTAGTAAAATCTAAAACATGGTTTAAGTAACAGTTCCTGAAAATTTCATCTTTTTGGCGTGAAGGGCAAAGAAATAGCTGAAAATTCAAGACGAAAAACAGTTTTTTGTGTAAATATCCACTTTAGGGCAAGGTTGTGATGCATACACTCACATTATTTTTTAAAGTAGATTCAATATCTGCCATGAAAAAATGGGGTTCTAGTTTGAAAAAATTGATTCTTCACGATTTTGTCATCCCTAACTTTGAAAGCGATTTTTTTACCCCCTGCTTCATGAATCGCGATTTCGATTTTTAAAGTGGATACATCAATATTACATCTTGAAAAATCTCAAAAATGAAAATTTTTCATCCAAAAACCTCGAAGTTATTCTTGTTTCAGCGGAGCTCTATTTTCGATTTTTTTTCGAAATATCCCGTTCAGAGAGAATTTTCCAACCAAAACTGAAAAATGTTACATCAAAATAACTCGAAATTTTCTAAGGAATCTATTTCTGCAATAAAAAATGGTGTTCTAATTTGAAAAACGGAAGTTCTCCCATTTGAATATCACCAATGATTGGACTCCAAGACAACAAGAATACTTCAGGGAGTTGAGGAATGAAACTGAGCGGAGAAGGAAGAATGGTGAAGATGTTACAATTAAAGTTTTTCATGGAATTCCTAAGATCGTGAATGCTTCGACAAACTAGTGTCGCCCAATTACAGTGATGAAACACTTGTTTGCTATTATCAGAATGTTCGAGGACAGAATTCTAAAACTCATGACTTTTATTCTTCCGTTTTGTGTGATGATTGTGACATAGTGTGTTTGAGTGAGACATGGCTTTCTGATGGAGTTGCTGGTTCCGAAATTTTTCCACCTAATTATGACGTGTTTAGGCATGATAGATATCTAGTGGCTGCTAATACGGCAACCGGGGGAGGTGCCCTTCTGGCTTTTCGGAGTTGTTTGCGTGCTCGGCGCGTGGACCTTTCGGTGTTGCACCAGTTGGTGCACGGTTGATGTAGTCGGCTGCGTGATAAGGTTAAGATCAAAAAATTTGTTGGTTTTTGGTGTGTATGTTCCTCCTAAAATTGATTTTGCGTCTTATGATTTGTTCTTCGGAGCTCTCTCGTCACTTGACATAGTTAATGACTGTCAACTGTTAATACTTGGGGACTTTAATACCACAGAATTTGTTAATTCTGCTACTTCTGAACGGAAACTTCAACACTCAAAGTTTTTTCAAGTGTCTTGGACCTGATGCAGTTCAACTTGAAGCGCAATGATAACGGTAGGTTGCTGGATCTGGTGTTCTCGAATGTGTTGTGTGGAATGGATTATGAGGTTCCTGCTTATGTTCCTGTTGACTCTCATCATCCACCATTCCAAGTTAGACTAGATGTTATGAAAACGAATGATTGTAACCTTGATTTGATCAGTGATCATGATTTCAGGGAATTCAACTTCAGAGGGGCAAATTTCGTTTTAATGTATAGGATGATTTTTGAGGTCGATTGGTCGTCTATTATCAATGAAGCTGATCCCAATATTGCATGTGAGGGATTATACTCGATGCTTAATGAGATATTTCATCAAACTGTACCTTTAAAGAAGAAACGAAGAAGAAGATTTCCTTCTTGGTACACTACTGAAATAATTGAGTGTATATTTCTTAAGGTGAAGGTCTTTTCCAAATATAAATAACACAAAACTGATTATAGTTATCAACAATTTGGTGACCTCCGTAAACGATTGAAAGTTTTACTGTACAGTGAGTATAAGAGATTTATTCGGCATTCAGAGGAAATAATGAGAATCCATCCTGATAGTTTTTGGCAGTTTGTGAGAGACAGAAGAGGTAATTCCCGAATTCCAGGTAGGATGGTTGATGGTTCCCGGGTCATCGAGGGGGCGAAGAATATAGCTAATGCATTTGGTTCCTACTTCAGTAGCGTTTTCGATGATGTTGGAACTGTGAGCTGGGCCCTGTTCCGGGAGTGCGCTCAATCTTATGTTTCGATCAATGCAATCACGGAGGATCAGATACTGAGGGCAGCGAAACAGTTGGGGGACAGGGCAACGGCTGGTCCGGATGGTGTGCCGAGTTACTTGGTCAAGGATTGTCTGGGTCCTCTATCGACTCCCCTGCGCCATATTTTCAACTCAATCTTGAGTACTGGCATATATCCAGACATATGGAAGCTCGCTAAGGTTGTTCCCGTATTGAAGAAAGGAGATCGATCACAAATTGGAAATTATAGGCCAATATCTCTGTTATGCAACTTCTCAAAGATATTCGAAATTATACTATATGATGAAATCTATCCGGTGGTGAAGCACTTGATCGGCGTTGAGCAGCACGGATTCATGAGTGGGAGGACATGCATTACTAACCTCGTTTGCTTTTCCGAGTTTTTGACTCGTAGTCTGGATGAAGGTCATCAGGTGGATGTGATGTTTGCTGATTTTCAGAAGGCCTCCGATAAGATCGGTCATGGGATTCTCATTGAAAAACTCCGATATAAATACGGCTTTTCGGATGCATTGTTGAGGCTTATCGAGTCTTACCTGTTCAACCGTCGACAATATGTTCAGATTGAGAGCTTCCGTTCTATGGAGTATGTTTCGAAGTCCGGTATACCTCAGGGATCTAACCTTGGCCCGCTGTTGTTCATACTCTTTATAAACGATGTCATTGATGTGATAGCGAGTACAAAGCTGGTTTTTGCTGACGATTTGAAAATTTTCCGCGGGATAGTGAATTCAGATGATTGCAGGAGGATATAGATCGTCTATATCAGTGGTGTATCGTTAACAAGCTCTACCTCAATATTTCTAAATGTAGTGTGATGTCTTTCACGAGGAGTAGGCAACCTGTCATGTTCTCTTACACAGCTTGCGGTGAACTGTTGTCAAGGGTGGCTGAGATGAGAGATCTGGGTGCTACGCAATAGCAGATATTTCACTGACATATCCAAGTATTTGTGTCTATTCAATGCATTTATACGGAGCAGATTGGACTATGCCTCTATAATATGGAACCCAATTTACAACCGTCATAAGCAACGCATTGAATCAATTCAGAAGTTTCTTGAAATATCTCACTTGGATTGAGGATGGTGTGTACCCCGTGAGAGGCTCCGATTATAGCTGGATGTTGAGAAGGTTTACTGTGTCTTCTCTGGAGGTTAGGCGAAAAATATTGGCAGTGAAATTTTTGTATAATGTTCTGAACAACATAGTTGATTCTCCTCCCATACTAGCTATGCTCAATTTCACAGTAAGAAGACAGAATTCAAGATCACAGGAGCTGTTTTATTTGTCTACACCTAGGACCAATCTGCTCTTGCAATCGCCGATTGAATTTATGTGCCGAACCTTCAACTCTTGCAATCGCCGATTGAATTTATGTGCCGAACCTTCAACCCTGTCTCTGTGGTTTGTGATGTAAACTTTGATTCTCTGTCATGTATTGTTAGACTTGTTTCACTTCAATACGGTGTTTAAGCTTTGGATCACTTATGACATTCTTTCATTAGATGGTTTAGCGCTCGGTTCATTTAATTATTAATCTTTTGTGTATTTATGTAATTTCTGCATTTATATTAAGTTTAGATTAATTTCCTGTAATTGGGTTTTTTTCCTGTAGGAAATAAAGGCTTATTATTATTATTATTATTATTATTATTATTATTATTATAACATGCATCCAAGTATACAGTTCACAATGAAATTACAAGACGAAAATAGAATTGGGGCTTTCCTCCATGTACATATGTCACACGGAAAGAAACTTCACTAGGACACACTGTATACCGAAAGCCTGCACACACGCATGGGCGCCTGCAGGGGGGGGGGCAGGTGGGCCGTGGCCCCCCCTGAGATTTTGATCTTCCCTTTCGTTTTTCGCACGACCCTCAAAATAATTTATCTTATGCTAGAAGAGAGAAAAAAATGTTGGATTCACAACAATTTTCCTGTTTCCAAAGGACTTACTATGTAATCGGCAGATGTATTTAATGAATTGATAACTTCTTGAGGCGCGTAGAGCACTTTTTGGATGAACAAAAATCATGGAATGTTTTCTTTGATGATGAATTCCATGATTTTTGTTTACCTCAAAAGCGCTCAACGCACCCCCAAGAAGGTATAAATTCATAAAAGTACCCATGCGTATCGGCATTCTTCTCAATCGTTTTATGGACGGTTGTTTTTATTAAGCGGTATCTTTGATGCGGAGTTCTTCAAGGGACAAGAGCAGCTACTTATATATTTCAATAATTATTGTCCATTCTGCAATCAAGATATTTTTCTGGGAAGAGGGAAAATATATAATCTTTTCACTTGTAACTTTTTTCTCTTGTATATTAGGGTAGTAAAATCTAAAACATGATTCAAGTAACAGTTCCTGAAAATTTCATCTTTTTGGCGTGAAGGGCAAAGAAATAGCTGAAAATTCAAGACGAAAAACAGGTTTTTGTGAATAACTCAGAAAATATCCACTTTAGGGCAAGGGTGTGATGCATACACTCACATTATTTTTTAACGTAGATTCAATATCTGCCATAAAAAATGGGGTTCTAAATTGAAAAAATTGATTTCTCACGATTTTGTCATCCCTAACTTTGAAAGCGATTTTTTCACCCCCTGTATCATGAATCGCGATTTCGATTGTTAAAGTGGATACATCAATATTACATCTTGAAAAATCCCAAAAATGAAAATTTTCCATCCAAAAACCTCGAAGTTATTCTTGTTTCAGCTCTATTTTCGATTTTTTTTTCGAATTTTCCCGCTCAGAGAGAATTTTCCAACCAAAACTGAAAAATGTTACATCAAAATAACTTGAAATTTTCTAAGGAATCTATTTCTGCAATAAAAAATGGTGTTCTAATTTGAAAAACGGAAGTTGACGTCATTTCCGGAAAAACCGGAGGTGCTCATGCCTTGAAAATATTTTAGATTTCATCAGCATCGTGAAATTATAAGTACTGAATTTCATGAAAATACGTTTAGTAGTTTCCCGTATAAATATGGGTGAGGTTCCTCGTGAAAGACCCTGTATATTTATTGATTCCATTTTTTGGAGCAGTTTTGTACTATTTCGGATAATATTTCAGTTTCTTGTTTCAAAAGTCAGTGCTTGATTCATTTAATGGTGCATTATTATTCATATATGATTTTTATGAGTATCGTTTCATCGAGCGTATATATATGTATATTTGTTTTTATTTCCATAATACTCGCCTCCATTCATTGGCAATTATAATATTTATTTTATTCCTTTCTCCATATTATTTATATTTTCCTTATTTCAGTATCGTTTTGAGTTCATTACACTACTAAAAGTATTGCTGTAATGAAACTCATCACAGCCAAGGGCGGATCTAGGATTTTTCTGAGGAGGGGGCGATTCCAAAATTACACAGTAAAAAATTTCGAAGAAATACTTAATAGTGAAACATGGTAACATATATTTTAAAATGACATGAAAATTAAGCAAAACAAGTCGTGTGGATACTAGCAACCAGCAAAATAAACAAAATTTCAATGTCAACAATGAATGCTAATCGTTAAATAAAAAGTATAAACCGAATAATAATCATAGAACAAACTGTAATCTTCTACTTTCTTTGGCAAATCTATCAATCACCCTTTCTATCTCAATGTCAATATCCCTATGAATATGCATAAGGGCCAATCCATCCAAACGATCCTGATTCATACGAGAACACATCCAACTTTTGACTCTTCGCAAAGTAGAAAAGTTTTTTTCGGCGGTAACTACTATATTGGTAGCGTTACTAAAATTTTTAAATATTTTGCGATTGTTGGATAAAAATTTTGGTCTATACTCATCAATGTTTCGATGGCAGTTTGGCAACATGTGTCTTCACAGATAGATTTGATATATTTGTACTTCGCCCAACAATTTTATACTCTCACCTTCAACAGTATCAATTAAGCCAGGAAATACATATCAAGGTCATCTTTTCTTTAAGGGTATTGTAGTCTGTCATTTGCAGTAAATTTGTGGGAATCAACTCATTTAAAGAAAAACATTTTAACATTTTCTCTGAGAATCTTTCGGTTAAATCGAATATAATGAAATCTAAAACAGGAACGAAAATTACTTTTCTCCAATAATCCACTGCATTTGAAGCTGGAGTTTGACCCGTTGGGTTTGTCTAGATGTTAATGGAGGAACGTTTAATTCTACAGCAAACGCTTCTAAGGTATTGGGAGCATCATTGATTATTGACGCGAATTCATCTTCTGAATGTATTCTGAATATGTTTTAAACACATTCAGAATACATTAAACCTTCGAAACATATAAGGCAGCATTGCCCGATCCGATGTTTTTTCCCTGGAGAAACTCACTTAATGGCAAAGTCACATTGAAAATTTCGGAAAGTACATGCATTGTCAAAATGAAATCGCAATCGCAAATTGATTTTGAGAGTATATGGGCCTTACTTGATGAATTTCCTTCATTCCGTTCAGAAATTTCATTCAGGGCAGCATTAATTTTAAAAAAATCAATTTTGAACTGGAGGATAGAGCCATGCCTCTCAATCCATCTGGTTTCGCATGGACTATGCAAACTATTTTTTGCAAATTGTTTTAGAACAAAATGCCCTTTTGTCGATGCATTGAAGAATTTCACAACTTCTTGAATGATGCCCATCGCATTTCTCACACATTTCACATTCATAGATTTTGATATAGATAGATTAAGACTGTGATTGAAGCATGAACTTAAAAATTGTATTAGTCGAGGACTTCTGAATTTCGTCAACCGCTCCACGAACATCTGGCCGCCCGCAGGGCGGCCAGGGGAGGGCGAAACCTCCTTCGCCCTCCCTAAATCCGCCAATGATCACAGCATTGTTTTTCTCGATCCTCTCAATTTTCAAATCGAATCAATTCAAAATCCCGTAATCTGTCAAACTTCGTAAGTCACACAAACTGCCAAGATACAATACAAAAGTCACTAATCTGGTTTTTTATTTGAATTTCGAGAGTATTTCACAAAACTTGACTGAATAGAGAAAATACCGTCTAATACTGTTTGCAGAATTCCAATTCATGCATTTCGAATTGTTGTTGGAATAGGAGCTCATTCTGCAACTTGTTTTAGAATATACTATTATTTCCCTGTTAATATTTTTTCCTGGAATGTTATTTGTTTCGAAAACAGTTGCCGTTTTATTTTATACACATAACCCTATGTTGTTGACGTTAAAAAATGTTGAAGTAGAAAAATTTATCAATTTTACTTTGACTCCTCCCATAAAAGAACAAATTCTGCTGGCGCCTCTGCATAAATATAAAAAAAGAAATAGAAAGAAACAACTCACTAATGTCGGCTGAGCCTTATCATTTTTCTAAAGTTTTTATTTTGCCCCCCCTGAGAAAACATCTTGCGGGCGCCCATGAACCAGTCATAAAACGAACATCTGGTAGCGATTGAAGAGAATACGCATAAGCGTGGGGTAGTTTATGAATTTATAAATAAAATGTTCAACAACCGGGCCCCAGACCCCGCGGACCCCCTCCCAACGGGGTGACTGGGGGGGTGTACGTTACGCCACTGCGGGGCAGCCTTGGGGTCTGCGGATAAAAGTGAAAACAAAGTAACCCGTGAATTGTATCGTAGAGCGTCGTTCTAATAATTTTTTGATTTGTGAGGAAGTATTAATGAGCAATTGGAACTTCCTTGATCCTTGATCATATTACCAAATTAATTCCAGAATGATAATCGTATAGCTCAAACGATACAATTTACAAGTTGCTCAGATTTCACTTCTATCGGCAGTCTCCCGAAATACTGTTTTTTTTGTTTGTTGTTCAGATTTCACTTCTATCGGCAGTCCCAAAGACTATTTTTTTTTCGTTGAGAGTCAATTTTACTGATGTTTATATATGTATATTATTCATATGTTTTTATGAATAATTCACCTTTGGAAAATATGGCTATTCTAAAATTTTTCCAAAGGAGATCAAATACCGATGACGATTACTATAAGACCCCCAAAAAATAAAACAATACATCAATGCAGACTCATTCTCCGTTACTGATATAGAAAAATATAGCGAACCGAACTATGTAATAACATCCTATTGAATTTATTGAGACAAACAGAAGGCTGCTTTTTAGTTCAGAATGAAATATGCCTACTCTTGGTATTACGATTCAGTATTTTGTTTTCAGAAGTAATAATTTTTGTATTTGTTTTGTCTTTTTTATTTTATAATTTATTGATTTTGATAATATATTTGTTTTGTGTTATTTCGAATGATATTTCAGTTTCTATTTTTGAAATTTTTAGTTTGTTTCATATAATGTATATTTCATATCACATTATTATTCACATATTGTTTTTATGAATATCGTTTTATCTAGCGTATATGTATATTTTTTTTCATTTCGTTTTACTCGTTGATTTTTCTTAAGTTTTTAGCAATCATAATATTTATTCTATTTCTTTCTCCATATTATTTTTATTTCATTTTTCTGTTACTATTCTTTCATGAAATGTGATTTGTTTAGAGAACAGGTACCGTATTATTTTATACATATCACCTCATTGTTGACGTTAAAAAAATGTTGCGCTCATGCATAAATTTAAAAAAAAAAGAAATAGAAAGAAATGGAGAATACTGATGTCGCCTGCGCTTCATCGTTTTTTGATAAAGTTTTTTTGGCACCCCTGAGAAAAATTTCTGCGGGCGCCCATGGTCAATGCAATATTTTTCGACCAAATAAGAGATCGAACTGAGTACCATTCTGCGGACCTACACAACCAATAGACGAATGGGGATTAATCCGAAAAACAGAATCTTCGATTAGCTATTATAATGTTTAAAGTTCGAAATATTGATAATATTACCTAATTTAAGAATGATTTCAGAAAAGGGCTTGATGTGTTACGACAAAATATTTTCAAGTGTGACAAAAAACAATCCTTCTCATTCATTGACTCTTGTGAATATCAAACTTCGAAGATTTTTTTGAAAGCCAAAAAAATTCTGAGTATTGCTTAGTTAGTGCAGAGAACTTTTTTGATCGATTTCGATCGAAAAACTAGTCGTTCGTCAAATATTAGCGGTTGCTATATAATGGTCAAAATAATAATTATTATTTGAGTTGCAAACAATCGATCTCTGGACCATTCTAATGGAAGTTCTGAGTTTCTCTAGACGAGTTGTACGAAATATTACAATGATTGCAAAAGCGAATCTCTAATCTACATATAATGGCTATGCTAAGTTTCGAACTTTCATACTACAGTTCGAATGGGGGAGGTCGTTCTTCTGTTTAGAGGAAAAACGAACGTTTATCACTCTTTTCAATTAAATTGAATGTTGTCTGTATTCTTGACCTCGTAACATTTCGGCTTGCTGTTCATAAACATATAGGTACATCATAATAGTCCAGTAAACGAAGGTGTGAAATCACTTTTTTGCGGAAAGAGCTGCATTTTTGATATAATGATCCAAGAGAGCTTGTGGTTTTACCGAGGGTTTAATTATTCCCTTTTATGATGTATATGTTTATGAACTGCAGGGCGAAATGCGCCAGCACCCTTACCAATGCTATGCGAGTTCAAGAATGGAGACAGCTTTCTTTCAAATCTGCAAGAAAACTGCACTTATATTTGTTTTTCTTGTGATTTTACAACTGATTTTTTTCTAATCGGATGTTACCGGGTAATTAGATGTTACCATCCATGCAAGAATATAAAATTTCATCGAAATATCTGTCATTTGAAATTTTGGAGAATAAAGAAAATGAAAGAAAAATTGTTGACGGCACACCCTCAAGAATTTTTCAGAAATATGATGCACAATGTACAAAATTCATACAAATTCTACAATCACGGAAGTTCAATCTAATTTATTCTGTTGAAATATAGATAAAAGTGAGTCCAAGAAACTCATTGTACAAGATGAAATTTTTTTCGAATTTTTACCAAGCTTTACACTGTAAAAAAAATAGTATTTTTTGTAAAAATTCAATAGAAATGTTCTGCTCTTAACTGAACAGTTTTAACTTGAAAGTTCTGCATTCAAGGGACGACATGCGAAGCGAAAGTTGGCAGTAACAAAAATGAATCGCTTTTGCATGAAAACCTAATGCAAATGGATATAAATATTTCAACGGATTGATTAAAAATGGGCGGATAATGATTTCGATGTGAGAATATCGCTAATTTTGTAGAAGTTTGAGTTGTTTAACCCCTTGATAATGTAATGTATTTTTATATTTGAAGAAATTCAATATCCTCCTAAATTTACTGATAAGGTCATTATTCCTGTAGTACTGGATAAAGATTAACATTCTACATTACTACAAAACGTTACCTAAATTGAATGCGATATATACCTTATCATTTTCTTCGACAGGATATTTATTTTTGTTTGGGTCCTAGTCCTTCATATTAGATTTGAATATTATATAATGCTACTTGCAATAGTATAAGAACGGTGTGAAAGTGAGATAATTTCGATATGCATTTTCGTCAATAATCTCACTCTAATTTTAAAAATTTACATTTTGACAAGAGGGAAACCTTCAAATTTAAGCATGATCAAAGAGACTCATTATTGACACTTCTATTTCGAAATAGAAAGAGTCAGTGCATAATTTTTTGCTTATAAGAGATCGAACTGAGTTCCATTCTGCTGACCTACACAACCAAAAGACGAATGAGGAAAAATCAGAAAAAATAATCTTCGATTAGCTATTATAATTTTTAGGGTCGGCTTCACGAAATTTCGATTGTACCGTTAAATAAATTGGAGCCACCGCGATTCGTTGAAATTTCAAAACGAATGATACGATCGGTTCGAATTCACGTAAGGCTTTTTAATCGTACAATTAAAGCTTTGTGGAACCCGCCCTTAAAGTTCGAAATATTAATAATATTAATTTGAGAAACATTTCAAAGAAGCGCTTAATGTGTTTTGACAAAATATTTTCGAGTTTGACAAAAAACAATCCTTCTCGTTCATTTACTCTTGTGATTACAAACTTCGAAGAACTTTTTGAAAGCTGAAAAAGTTCTGAGTATTGCTCAGTTAGTTCTCTGAAGTTTTTTGATCCATTTCGATCGAAAAACTAGTCGTTCGTCAAATATTAGATGTTGTTATTTAATGGTCAAACCAATAATTATTCGAGTTGGGAACAATCATTATGGAAGTTATGAGTTTCTCTCGACGAGTTGTACGAAATATTACAATGATTACAAGAGCGAATCTATAATCGCTATGCTAAGTATCATACTTTCATACTACAGTTTGAATGGGGGGTCGTTCTTCTATTTGAGGAAAAATCAAACATGTCCTACTAATTTCACATTTCCAATTAAATTAATTTTATTTTCAACAGTAGTTCTGGGTAGCATTCGATTAGGAAGCTCTACAAAATTTTCAATCAACGCTGATCGAAGAGGGATAGTTTGAACGAAAATTCAATCCCTATTTTATTGAAAAAAAAAACACATAAATCAGATATATTCAATGCACACAACATAAAATGCAAAATGCATCTACAAAATTATTTCTTCCAACATATTGAGATACTTCAATCAACGATTCAAGTTATCTGAAAAGATGCGAAGAAGAAGAATCTATTTATTGAAATGTAAACACCGAAAATTATGACCAACCTTTTTGAGATCCTTTTCCAATCAAAATTGGATATCTGGGGGTCGTAAAGAGCAAATTAGAGCTGAATAAACAGGCTTTGAGACCTTTGCATCGGTCTAGCGCGAAGAGAAAAAAAAATTTGAAAAATTTCGACAATTTTTTGTACGTGCTTCATCCAAGTGTTTTGTAGAATATTATTTCTAAAATAGTATCATAAGTGTCAGACACTTTCCATGGGCCAAAACTTTTGTCAGACGCTTTAAAGCTCAAAAAAAAATGAATGAACTTATTTTCACATTTCTAATTTTTAAATATGTTATTGAGGTAACTATCAAATTATATTTCCTAAGTTGGACAAATTGTAGTGATTAAACATCCCCTAAACACAACAACTATTCAGCTGAAAAATTTTTGTGTTCAGAGGATATTTAGTCCGTTACTACGGAACATATACAATTTTAAGGATTTTGTCAATTTATATACTTATTTTTACATGTAGGCAGACCAACTGGCATTTCCAACATTCAGCACATGTCCACTATTCGGTGAGAACACGTAATAATACTATACTTGACATGTTGTAACTTTATTTCCGTTTGCCTTAAAACCCTGATGAAGGCTTGTATTTTACGGCCTAAACGGTTTAAGAATAAGAGGACATAACTGCTTCCAATTTCCTGATTGACCCGTTACTCTATCTATAAAAGAATTACTACGTTCGAATTTATACTCACCTGGAAAAGAGAGTTTACATGCAGACTAAGCGAATATACCAACTGAGTTCTTTGTAGGAATCTAACACATATTGAAATTCGTTATCACCTTATTGTTATGTGGGAAAACTATGGTAATAATGACCATCTCATAATTTTTTTTCCCTTGATAAAATTAAAAAGGATATGGATTGTTATTTGGAAGTCTACGAATATGAATTAAACCTGACTCTTATTAGACTTCCAAGGCAAATACCTACCATTGATGGGAATATTACACATGAAATGGTTTTTTGTACCCTGACGAAGGACACAAAGATATGTGAAACTGTAGCGAAATGAATCGCATTTGAAGTTAATTAATTCTAACAAATTCGCAGATTCATATGGAGAAGCAGCTAGACCCCAACTAAAACAGTGGTCAGTCCTTCGGGAGAAGTTGGAGAAACTATCCTAGCTTGGCCGATATCAGATCCTTGAAAGCATTCAAAACTCCCGAGATTCTCTTAATGTCATCGAGAATTCTTCGCGACATTCTTAATGACTCCTTAGAAACCACTGACTGGGATCACCAGAAAAGATATGTTGATCGATTTGGGGAAGGTTAATTGAATAGGAAATTTGTGTGACACATTACATATGCATACTGTGTATTTTTTTTATTGCTACAGTTATTAATTGAAAATATGAATTTTCGAACTCCTCTAACCTAACCCTTCAAAATGGTCGTTATAATTAATTAATGTGAATGTCTGTATCCTTCATCATAGACGTTTATCGAATTGTTTCAGTTGTCACTTTCAATCCACTTACTAGATTATTGTCCCGGTTGACTTTTGACTCGGTCTACAAATTTCTTGAATCTGGGAAGTTTAACTGAATAATTTTTTTAGACACTTCTAATGACTGGATTTTTTCTGATTCGCTCATTATTCATCTCACTATTCACTAAGCATCTCATCATCACTTTACACTGATGTTTTCAAAATACCCCTAAATAACGCCAAATGATACAAATGAGCTAACAAATACTGGCGTTCAGACAAACTAGAAGGTTCTCCTGATGACCACGAAAGACACATTGCATGAATGGGAATGGACTGTAAAAGTCACAATATATGGCGACTGGATCAAAACAAACCTTTGTTTATATCCATTCCTATGTAATTCGCCATAAGAGACGAGACGCTCTCAGTAAAATCGAAATTTAACATTCTTATCGGTATATTTAGGGAACGAAATTGCGATATTTGGAATCTACAGAAGTTGTAGAATAGTTGAAAGTCAAAAAATTGTTTATTATTATTTAGAAGTATTTTCATTCGTGTAAAGGTAAGTTGACTTATATCTTCTCCTAGTTCTTATAATCTATTCTATGTGATTATTGTAGTTTACAAGTTTTTCCAACAAAAATAGTGGAGAAGGTTGATTTTGTATATTTTGGGATCATCTGCATTAAATATTCAAGACTTTATTATAAAATCATCTTGAATATTCATTGCTGATAATGAATGTTACTTCATCGAAATTTAGAATGATGTCTGTGGTATTTCTATCAGATATTTTCGATAGAATTCTAAGGAAAATGTCTAGGAAGAGCGAAAATACGGTTCAAAGTAGTCACATAGCTTCCTCATCCTACGATGGCTCTGAAATAGTTGAAAGACAATGTATTTGATTCAATGAAAAGTTTGAAGTATAAATTTGAAGAAAGTTTAACCGTACTATGCTAACGCTGGTTAAGAATTTTTTTAACATTACAAATTCGTTTCTTTTTAGCTGGAAAGATTCAAATTTCCAGTTGTGAATGCCTGAGAGGCATTCCCTTTCACCACATGGCAGCTGCACTGAATTCATGGAAACAAAAATATAAGCAAAACTGAATTAATCCTCCAGTGAACTGGGCCTTATACTTCTGCTGATACATAATTGTTTACTTCCATCATACTCGTATATGATTTTGACAACTTGTCTACAAACTTTTTTGAATACCTCTCCATAACACATGGTCTATTGTGTGAATATCAAATTATATTGTTCTCCTATTTATTGAAAATATATATTTTATTTCTTACTTATAAGATCAAAATCTCAATGGCCCTCTTTTTCTAATGCATCGAATATTTCAATTATCTTAAAAGTCACTCGACTCTCAGTCGATATAAATTAGCATGTCCATTTACCACAAATAAAAACGTTGAATTCATTGCTTGCCCTTGTATTTAATTATATTGATCATATAAATAAATTAAAAATCATTATTTTCATTGTTTATTCTGTTTTAAGTAAAATCAAATTGTAAAGAGCGAATGAAAGTGTTTAATAGTAAGTAAACCAGTGTACGTAAATATAATAAAATAAAAGGATATCATTGTCTATAATTTTAAATGGAAAGGTGGTTTCCCAATATCTCAAATTTACCTCCACTTCTTTATTTTCTTGTAAGGGAAAATAATTCTCGGCTTTTCTTTTCCTCTTCATAATACTTCTGAAAATAAATCATTCGCTTATATTGTACTTGAAAATGCTCGGTTCATTTTCACTTCTTACTATTGGCGGAGTGGCAACTACTCAATCTATCGTTCTTTGTAAGTTCACAATCTGCTCTCCTGAAAAGGAAGAATAATTTATCAATAACTGATCTGTATACTAAAAATATCATATGATCTATAAAAATTAATAATAGTGGAGAAAGAATGGCCAGCAATACAATAAGTCAGAAATAAATGCTAATAATTAATTAAAAGTGAAAAATAGTTCACTGGCTTACCTGCAAGCTAAACTTCATTCAGTGAAGATGTTTTTTCTCCTGAAAATCTATAAAATCCAAAGCCATCTCTAGTAGCGTTGTGATAACAACTCGCAGCAAAACAGTACATCATTTTTAACTCAACAGAACAGGGGTTATAACTTTCTGATGTGGTACCAACTAATTAAATTGCCGAAAACTGTAAAATACACAAAATCTTTCTCTGAATGAAAATTACGTGACTGTTCTGCTTTTATTTTTCTACTTGACAACTGTCTTCAAAGCATACTATTGATATATCAAACTATAATCAAATAACAAATGAACATAAACGCAACACTCCCACCTTGCAATTTCAAATAAATTGCAATAATCCAGTGCTAGGTAAAATATTTAGAGGGTTTTTTAATACATCGTCCACTTCGAGTTTTGAGTATACCTGTACTTGCTGTGTTGTCAGGAACATTACTGCGGGAAGATGGATTTGTCGAAATTGCCACATCAGTATTACTTTCTATTTCCAGTGGAAATATTCTTTGTACCGGTCTTAACATTTCACCCTTTTTAGTTTGAACTCGTACAACACGAATACTACCATCTTTGCCAGGAAATATTTCAATTACTCTTGCTAGAGGCCAATCTATGCGTTTCATGTTATCATCACCGATCAACACTAATTCTCCTACATTTATGTTTCTATCTGGTTTTTGATTATATCGTTGTCTCAAAGCCCCTAAATACTCTATCCTGAACCGTTTTTTGAGATCTGAACTCAACTTATTTCTATATCGGATCCTGCGATTCAAACTTTTCTGATCTACGAGCTCAAAATCTGGAATTCCAGATTCTTTTATATCTTTCAGAAACATAGCGGGAGTTAGAGGAGTTAAAATTTGTTCAGAATCAGAAATATATGAAATTGGTCTTCCATTCATTACAGCCTCACAATCACACACTACAGTTGAGAGTTCTTCGTAAGTTAGACTCGCTCTACCTAACACTTTTCGCAGTAATTCCTTCATTAACCTAATGAGACGCTCCCACCATCCACCCCACCATGCTGCAGATGGCGGGTTAAATTTCCACATGATACGTTCAACAGCTGCCTTTTTGACCACTTCTTCCCAATCGACTTTTTCAAGAAGATTTGAAGCTCCTACAAAGTTTTTCCCACAATCACTATAAACGACACTCGGTCTTCCTCTTCTTGCTACAAATCTACGAAAACTTTGTAAGAAGTCCTCGGTTGACAATGTGGACACCAATTCAAGATGGACTGCCCGATAAACTGCACAAGTGTAAAGTGCTATCCACACTTTGACACCATTTTTAATAATTAATGGACCAGCCAAGTCGACACCTACAACTTCGAAAGTGCATGCATTACGAACTCTAGTCTCAGGAAGAAATGAAGGGCCAACAGATAAGTGTTTTGTTGAATATCTTTTGCATCGAATACATTTCGAAATAACTGATCTTATTGTTCGCCGTCCACCAAGTATCTAATACTTTTCCCTCAGAGTATTCATCAAAATTTGAATTCCAGCATGACACGTTTTTACATGTACTTCAAATATGAGTCTATGAACTAAAAGATGTGAAGCGGGAAGTATTACTGGGTATCTGAAATCTAAACTATCTTCTTTGTAAATCAATTTTGTTTTGATCCTGAGCAGTCCTGATTCATCCCAGAATGGTAATAAACAATTAATCGATTTAAGATTGTCAGAATCTGCTAACCATTCTTTTTGAATAAATTTTAAAGTCATCAGTTCAGCTGAATCGAGTTCCATAACCGTTAATTCACCTCGTAACCTATTATTTCGAGTTCTACAATTTTCAGTAAAACGTTTCATCCAAGCAACCATTCGAACAACCTTGGAAAATCTACTGAAATACATATAATACCATCCAGAATCTGTGAAATCAAGATTACAAACTACAGTTTTGAGTGTTTCATCTTCTATATCTTTCCCATTAAAGCTTAAATCCTGATTTGGCCATTCTGATGAAGGGAATTTCAACCACTGTGGCCCCTCCCACCATCTTGATTTCAAGAGCTTTTTCGCGGAGCAACCTCTTGATGGTAGATCGGCAGGATTTAAATCACCAGGAACATGATTCCATTGCTGCTTTTTCGTCAACGTTAAAATTTCTTTTACTCTATTACGAACAAACACTGACCAGTTATTTGAACGATTCAACCATGCTAATACTGTAGAAGAATCTGTCCAGAAAATAAAACTTGCATGAATGTCAGAGGGAAAATATTCAGTTATGGAATTTGCTGATCGTGAACCAATAGTAGCAGCTAACAACTCTAACCGAGGAATGCTCATTTTCTTTATTGGTGCTACTCTTGATTTAGCTTGAATCAATTGAACGTTAACGTCATCTGAAGTTTCAATTCTCAAAAAAGAAACACAGGCGTAAGATAACTTTGACGAATCGCAAAATGTATGCACACTAATATTTTTCCAACTAGAACTGAGTGAAGAAATGGAACATCTAGGAATTTTGATTTCTTTCAAATAGTGCAAATCTTCGAACCATGATAAAAATTCATTCCTCAAATCAACTGACAGTTCCTCATCCCAACCAATCTTTTGCTCCCACAACTTACGAAGGAGAATTTTAGGGAGTAAAGTCACTACCACAGTGAAACCAACTGGATCAAAAATTTTGTGCGAAGTAGATAAAATTAGACGTTTTGTTACCTTATTAAGATGCAATTTCGAGAAATTTTCTGTCTGAATATATAACATATCATCTGAACGATTCCAAATTAGACCTAAAACATTAAATTCAATTTTTTCTTTTTCTTCACTAAATCTTATACTATTAGATTCCCAACCTCTCAGATCAAATTTGCCCTCATTCATAACTTCTTTAGATTCTGCTATGAACTTCTCAACTTCGGATTCAGATTCTAAGCTCACAACACAATTGTCTACGTAAAAACTATTCAATAATAACTTGATTGTCTCTACAGAGTATTTTCTCAGCTCATTATCAATGTTTCTCAGGGAATTCCTAAGATGATATTGAATGACTGCACCTAATAAAAATGGACTGCTAGTCACACCAAAAACAACACGACAGTGTCTGTAGGTTACAACATTTTCACTCTCATCTATCCACAAAAAACGCAAAAAATCTCGATCGTACTCATTCAACCCAATTTGTAGGAAAGCTTTCCTTATATCTGATATAACTCCAAACCTGTAAAGTCTGAATCGGAATAATATTGAAGGAATAGTTTCTATTAAATTTATTCCTTTATCAAGGTAACTGTTCAAAGAGGAAGAATTTTTTGAAGAAGCTGAAGCATCAAATACCGGTCGAATTTTTGTTGTACTACCTGGTTTTAACACATGTCTATGAGGTAGATAGTGACCATGAAATTCATCTAGTGTTGTTTTCTCTATAATTCCTTCTTTCAGCCATTCCTCAAAAACATTATTATATTCTCTGAGACAATTATCTTTCCGAAGTCTTTTCAATGTAACCTCTAATCTCCGCAATGCTAAATCATAATTAGAATGTAGATCGTCAGGAGTTCTCATCCAAGGTAAATTGACTATATATCTATTTTCACAATCTCTTCGGACAGTTCGTTCAAAATTTTCTAACACCTCCTTTTCCCTACTCCTAGAAGATTTGAGTTCATAAGGATCTTTGATTCCTATATGATCTAATTCCCACAGATTTTCGAGATTCATATCTTTTAATAACAATGTGGTTATAACCATAGCATTTGATTTGGAATTTGAATTACGATTTTTTCCCAAAATTGTCCATCCTAAATGAGTTTCAATCGCCGTTAGACCAGATGAGAGCTGAATAACTTTTCCGGTAAACAATTTGCCAACTATATCTGCACCTAAAAGAATTTCGATCTTACCGGGTATTTGATCTGATAAAGTGATATCTAATTCAGCTAATTCATTTTGTAAATGAATTATATCGGGCCCTACAACTCTGATATCACCACAAATAACCTGTTGATCCAATACTGTTAGATTACATTGAAATTTTCTATCTAAACTACTTATTTCAATGTTATACTTGGAATGTAATGCTTCATCTGTTACAAGACCACCGAACAGGGAGTGTATCACAGTTTCGTTCTCTATTGAATGAAAACCCATATCTAAAACAGTTTCCTTAAGAATATATGAACGTTGTGCGGCTGTATCAAATAAAGCTCGTACACGACGGATTTTTCCGTTTGGTCCACATAAATTTACCGAAACTGTTTGTAATAAAACATTTTCTCGGGTATCAGAAAAGTTTTGACTCGCTAATGAATTTTCACTGGCACAGATAGTAGTATTTGTTACCTCACCGGAATATCCAGGTTGAACTTGCGATTCTCTAGAAGAAATCGAACACATTAAAGAGTATCAGAAAAGTTTTGACTCGCTAATGAATTTTCACTGGCACAGATAGTAGTATTTGTTACCTCACCGGAATATCCAGGTTGAACTTGCGATTCTCTAGAAGAAATCGAACACATTAAAGAGTAGTGTCTTCTCTGGCATTTAGAACATTTAACTCCTCGCACACGACATCTCCCAGCAGTATGTCCTGGGGTTAAGCAGACGAAACAGCATTTTTTCTGAAATAGAAAATGTTTCCTATCATTGACGGACATATTCAATGCAGTAGGACACTCAAAACTCTTGTGGTCGCTCTTGCTGCAAAAGGAACAACTAATTTTATTAGAAAATAAAACAGCAGCAGTAGACGTCTGTTCGGTTCTTGAGGTTTTGGACTTTCTGGAAGTCTTGGGTGCACAAACTCCAGCAACTGCCATGGAAATCTTCTCTTCGTTCTCGACCTCTGATCGAATGAACTTCAAAAGGTTTTCCAGCTTCAATTTTGAAGTATCTGAAGTAGAATGAGTACGCTGCCAGATTCGCAATATATCTTCCGGTAAACACGACTCAACCATTGGATATAACATAGCTGAGCATTTATCAGTTGTAACACCAAGAGATTCTAAAGATCTTATTTGACATTCAAGTTTGTCATACAAATCTGTCAGTGATAAATTCGACTGTGTCACTAAATTCAGAAGTTCTCTTATATACATTTCAATAAGCAGATCTTCCCGTCCGAATCTGTTTTTCAGAGATTCAATAGCTTTTGGGTAATTCTCAGCACTAGGAGGATAACTTTCAACTACTCTCCGTGCTCTTGAATTTTCTTCTGTAGATTGAATCAGAAAATTAAACTTCTCAATATCATCCAAATTTTCACTTTCGTCAATCTTCTGAAAAAGACCCCAAAAATGAATCCATTTCCGTAAATCACCATCAAACTTCTTCAATTCTAGACGAGGTAACTTGAACTTCTCAATAGCAGAATTGTTGACTGAGTCACCATTCCTTTTTTCCAATAACATGTTCACTTCTTCATGATCAAACAGAATTTTCTATCATAACTATTGACTTCATCACACTCGATAGTCAGATTATCTTCAGACGCATCGGTATCTAACAGATGTTCGAATATTTCTCTATCGAGGGCTCTAATGTCTTCATATTTCTGTTCGAGTAGCTTAAAACTTGTCTTCAGCTCCACTTGTGAACATTTCTTGCTAATGTTAACCATTTTCTCATATTCTGAAGAGAAAGACTTGCGGAAAACACAACGAGCTTTCAGCGCTTTTTCCATCCTGAAAGTTATTTGATTTCTTCTCTGTCCTGTCACGGTCGCCAAAATATAACTTTCTGATGTGGTACCAACTAATTAAATTGCCGAAAACTGTAAAATACACAAAATCTTTCTCTGAATGAAAATTACGTGACTGTTCTGCTTTTATTTTTCTACTTGACAACTGTCTTCAAAGCATACTATTGATATATCAAACTATAATCAAATAACAAATGAACATAAACGCAACAGGGGTATTTGAATAGAAATCATCTTTTTTTGCCTTTAACTTATTCTACAGATTCTGTAGATTCGAAATATTGCTATTTCGTTCCTTAAATACACCAATAAGAATATTAAATTTCTGTATTACTGAGAGCCTCTCGCCTCTTATGGCGAATTACACAGGAATTAATGTAAAGGAAGGTTTGTTTTGATCCAGTCGCCATATTATGACGTCACACTTTTAGAGTAAGTAAACGATGATTCTCAGTGAACCTACCAGTCCTTCATAGGACTTGTTGACAAGAAATCTTGAATCCACGGCCCGACTCTACCCAATAAATTACTCACAACCATTACTTGTCAAAACTATTGAAGATGGACGATATTGACATGGTTGCAATTCCGGTAATAAGGATCAACTGTAAAACAGGGGCAGGATACATAAATATACGTTATGAAATAATACCTAATAACAGCCTATGTAGAGTCACCAGGAGATTTCCTGGCGTAATTTTTGTTTGTAATCATAAATTTTTTATGATGATTATTTATTGTTTTTGTGTCGTAATTCCATTCGGTAAATGAACAAATAAACACAACAACACCGTTTCGGTGTTGTCGGCCTCCCGCGTCATATCCATTTGTTTGGAACACTTTTCGTCGATAGTACATACATGGTGTATTCTTCCACCATGAGTACATATACGGGTCGAGTAACGACCACATTCTGTGCCAGATATTGAGAGGAACCAATTCGGATAATTCTGGCCTTTGTTCTGGAGAAGAAAGAAAAAGACTCAATAAGCATACCACACATAATACGAGCCAGACTAGGAAAATTTTTGCTAAAAACCTGTGTGAGAGTTTTCTGTTGACAATACATGACTATTGTGAAAACAGTTAACTTCGGTATTTTTGAAAGGGACTTCGTCAGTAAACAGAATAGGTATATGTTGCCAAATGTTTGGCATTTAGAAGCCACAGGCAGGATTCGTTTCTTCCGAGATAATATTGAAGTTAAAGTGATAGCAATATATCTGGATATGTGGTGGTGTCTTCGAAATATTTGAAAAATCGATTCGAATTTTCATATCCATATAGGCGATTTAACTTCATCTCGAAACCACCTAGCGGCAAAAATCTAAAACTATCGCTTGGTGTCGCTTAGTTTGAGATTGTCCTGATTTCACAGTGATTGTTCATGTATTTACATTTTCTACAGTTGTCGGTGAGATTTGAAAACTTCAAAGCTCATTTTCCACTTCTCGTTTATTTATTTGTGTTTGAAAATGAATGATATAAGAAACAATATTCAGAAAATCGGAGTTAATTGTTGTATTTATGAATGTAAACGTCATGCTAACAAGTACCATATTAGATGCTGAAGTGAAATTCAGTTCGTACGAAAAAAATTACTCAGAGATCTCATGAAACCACTACCATACAGAAAAGACTGTATATATATATATATATATATATATATATATATATATATATATATATATATATATACATTTACATCCCTACGCGTATAGCTCCTCCCTCAAGAATCCAGCAATAGGTCTTCCCCCAGAAGTTGTGCATATATATCAGATTTCTCTGCGAATATTGGTTATTTTATCAGTATAGATTGCGAATTTGTCAAAACATTGACCACGAAAAATATTTTTCATCATACATTTTGCAATCAATAGGTCCAATCATCCGGTTCTAGGTCTTCCGACTGTATATTCTTGATTCGTATTGCGGTCATTGAGTCTTCCGCAGTACACAAAATTTTTTAAGATGCGGTGGATAGTTCCTCCGGTGTATAATTACCTTTTCGTTTCGCAGTGGATAAGTCTTCCGACAACGTTGCCAAAATGTTCTACTAAGTAATGTTGGAAATTTCATTATATGTCTAGTACAGATGTGCGAAATAATATTGATTTTTAAAATCCTCTTCTTTTCAGCGTGCTTCTTGGATTTCTATAGTTAGTATTTATTTCTATAGTTAGTATATTTTTCGGGGGGAGGGGGGTTCTCATCACTATGCAACTTTGACGGATAATAGAAAATATCTTATACTCGATTATTGGGCAATATCAAACGGGTTTTAAGTTGTTGTTGTGGGTAGCTGTACCACTATGGTTGATTTCACGTCATACCTATATTTTCCGTATTAGTTATAAATATAAATTTTGGATAATTCAGTGCTAGCAAGAATTTTTCTGAAATGGGTCCTCAGAACCGGGCCCCCTTACAACCATCATCTTGCATGGAGCACCGGCCCCTATCTGAAGCAAGGCCCCTAGGCAGTCGCCTAATCTGCCTGATGGTTAATCCGGCTCGGTGGGTCCTAGTTTTCGAATTCGTGGAATCAAATTTTCTTACACTGAGTTGCAGCAACGTCCATTAAAATTTAATGCTGCCTTACCCTTAAGAGAAATATCTATAGACAGTAGCCATGGATACTCCGTTTAATGGAGAATTGAGGGAGCATTAAAATTAATGGACGTTCCTGCAACTCAGGGTTAGAAAGTCTAATGTAGCTCTTCCTCCTGCCTCTGCCATATCTCATACACAGTTCTTCAAATATCGACGTTAAGTATTGGTCTTTTGACGGTTGGATTCACGATTGGAGGAAGTACAATATATTCGAACTGTGGCTAAAATTCTCATTTCACTTCGAGATAACCTTAAAAACCAATATCGAAGTAACGTACGAATTAGAAGTTTTTACTGAAAAATGGTGGCCGATTTTTTTTCATTCTCGCACATAATCGTTTGAACTTGCTGGGACATCAGAAGGAAATTAAGAGTACTCTATAGTTCATTTCTGGATTCATTTCTGAAAGAATTTCCTAGTTAAAATTCAGCAATTCTTCCGACTCTAACCTTGCATATGCTACATCGTTGAAACAGAAAAATAACGAGAAGTCATTGTTAATTTTCCATTTGATCATTTGTGATATTCATTAATCATCTAATTATTTAAAATTTTGAGGAGTCAAAACGACTGAATCATTTGTATGTAATATTTCTTATGTGATATGTCATCATTAATGCATGAGAATTTCACTCTCATGGATGAAAATCTCTGGATTTCTTGAATGTTGCAGCTATGTTTTATGGAATCAATTATCACAGCAGATTGTCCCTCCTTTATTCACCAAAAAAAACGATAGAAGGTACAGGATATCAATTTGACAACCTGCTAAGCCAATTGTATCACGTCAGGGATGTTTCGAGAGAAAATGCCGGAATAGGTCAAATTTTATTGGGAGAAGGACAGATTTTGAACACAACTATAAGCCAAAATTTCCTCAACCCTAGAGGTTGGAGTGATCAGTTTGAAAATTTTTAGTGACTTTTTCAAGTATTTACATAGCCTTCATACTTACCGTATGTACCTGCGTCCCAAATTGGTTAAGATTGCACTGTATCTCAGCTATGATTGAAGATAAGGACATGCGGTTTTGGCGACCCTGTGTCACTTTTTTGTAAAACTTTCAAATCCACAAATAGAAATATTTCAACTACTTTTGTTTCTGAAATACAAGGCAAAAATGAAAAATGTGCTTTTTGTAGATGTTATAATTTCTCGGGCCCTGTATAAAATAGAAAAAAAAAATGTAAAATTATGATAGATACTTTACGTGGAAGTCAGTGGGGTAGTTGAATAATTTTTTCAGAGCACTGTATTCAAGATTGAGCACAAACTTGCTATTTTTCAAATGGAACACCCTGTATATTTTAACGTCAAATTTTTCTGAATACATTGATGTTACAATCCTAACCTTGAATAGAATTAAAAACCAGAAAAATCCATATTTGTGTTAGAGAACATAATGTTGAGAACATTTTCAAGTTTATGTTGAGGAGTGATATTTCGTGTGAATCGAGGTGTGAATATAATTAAATGAAAAGGTTCAAGTGACATGGTGTTTCGACTAACAATTAAATACATGTGTGAAAGAATTCATGGCGTATCATTAAAAAAACAAACTCAAATATTGATTCTATGATTCTTCTGATTTTTGAAGCTGAAATGTAGGTAAGGTTGTGATACATCAATGTATTAGAAGAAGTTTCCATTTTTTTCTATATTTTACAGGGCCCGAGAAATAATAACATATTGAAAAGTGCACATTTTTCGTTTTCGCTCTGTATTTCGGAATCAAAAGTAGTTGTAATATTTCTGTTTGTCGATCTTAAAGTTTTACAAAAAAGTGACAAAGGGCCGTAAAAACCGAATGTCTCTATCTTCAATAATAGCGAAAATACACTGCAGTTCTCAACCAATTTGGGGCATAGTGTACCCTATTCTCTCGTGAATCATCGAACGATTCGCACCTGACAACTGTACTAAAGAATAGTGACACTCACGGAAGCATTTATCATCATTCAAACACGTGGCCAGATTTGTACTGATTTGTCACCAGCATGAGAAGCGAAACTACGCATGTTATCAGTCACTGAGCAGTATTTGCATGGAAAATGTGAAAAGTTTATAATCGAAGAATTCGCGTTAAGTTCCTGTCGTCTGGCTGTAGTAAAAGTATTCACTTCCAGAAAGAATTGAATTATTTACATGTATACGCAACAGGATAATTGTTTCTAATGAGCTGGTTCATACTTCAATTAGGGGCAAAATTTGTAGAAACTAGCTTCCTAAGGAATAAAAAAAGCGCTTCACCACGCCTGCTTGATGAAGCTGCTCAAATGGAAATATTAGGAGAATTTGTCAGCAACCTGCAACTTTCAGTGCGACGAGCATCTCCAGATAAGGGCGTTTTTTATGAATTAAAGCGGACGGTGTTGAGAAGACGTCTTTACTACAAATAATGCAAGAGTTAGGTGACAACTATCCATAGACACATCAAATTTTGCGAATTCATGACGAATACTAGTATGATTACGGCTGAAGCTGTTTCCATAAAAATATTTGTTTCAGCAGTTGATGTTGTTTTTTTCCAAACGATCTAATTAATCAAGATGTTGAAAAAAATGATAGACCGTTCAATCTTGGTGCAGCTGGAAAATCAAAGGGAGTTGCTGAAAATCACCATCCACGTTATCTATCGAGTGGCGATCGCGGTCTCCGGATTTAAACTCTCTCTGAATTTTTTCTTTGGGGGTATCTCAAATCCGTATTTTTCAACATTGAATCCGCTTCCATCGACGAAATTAAGGATCAGATTACTAAAGAAAGAATTCGGCAATATTTCTCGTGACACTTTTAGCAATATGGGACAAACACCTGAGAACAGACAGTTATACTGTCTGGCTATTAATCCAAATCATATACAGCATTTCAATTGATTAGTACAATTATGAACTTTTGTTCCCTACTTCGAAAATTCAATGAAACTTTTCACATTAATAAGAATGTTCAAGGACAGATGATTTCCAATTAAAAAATTGACAACCTCTTCCCCTGGGGTATATCGGGTCAGGCAATTAACTTGGGATAGTTAATTATCCCAAAACCTATGTTCCTAGAAAAAAACAACGATTCAAATAAATATTGTTAGTTATGAGTAGAGAAAGGAAATGAATCTTGACCTTGAATTCGAGGTGATCTTGTTTTCATGAAAACGAATATTTTTTAGTCCAGATATTTGTTCTGCATGAGGAAGTACTAACTTTTCTCTGAAACTTTTTTTCATCGGTTTTCAAATGCAAAATGTATTCATAAATTATTCTCACATCAAAGCATCACTGAAGAAAAATTTTCTCCTCTCCTTTTGTATCAGAAATATTTAAGATTGTGAAGTAAAGGTACTGAAATCATATGTTTGTTGGAATGTTTACAACATTGCTTCAACCCAACCTAATTAAGTTATGTTTGTAACACTGATTTAAGCGTCATCTATGTAATACGCTTCGTGCTTCTGACCTTTAACGTACAGTACAAAAGATAACGGTCTAAAGAAGTATCCATCTTGTATGTTGTTGAATAAAGGTTGTTACTCAATACAACAGTTACGGCCAGTTTCTGAAACGCCGATCAACGTAAAAATTAACTAATCAGCTGTCAAATCTCTGGTCAAGTGCCATTTGAATTGCAGAAAGTATGGTTAACTACTTGAACTTGATCAGCCTGTCAGTTGATAGAGTGGTCAAATATTGCAGGTAAATTGTACGTCAAATGCACTTTTGGTATTCTGAAACGCATGTTAAGGCTAAATCAGTGGTCAAACTAATGTCAAAGAGGTGGTCAACTAATCGGTGATGTTCGGCGAATTAACTCGGTAGAGACGTGGTTAATCATCGTAGTTTCCACGGAAAACTTAATTGTATGGGTTAATGGGTCTGCATAACAATAATTAGGCATAGTGGCAATAATTATATTTCCTCCAAAAAGAAATTCATTTATTTTCTGAAACAATTTGTGATTTTATTATCTGGCTGTAGATTATCATCTCCCCAGAACACAGGAATAACGCAATAGGAATTAATCTGACTTATATCCATTCATTATCAAATGTTATTGGAGCTCTAAACTGTACACATATTAAAATAATCTCGGTCGTCCACAAGATGAGCTTTCAAAATAGGAAGGGAAATTTTTTTCCAAATGTTCAGGCCATTTGTGATGCGAATATGAAAATTGTAAAAGATGATGAAAACATATTGGTGAGAAAATCCACTGTGTTAACTCACCCGTATGTATAATCATTAATAACTGAGGTAGTAGTGGACTCCAACGGAAGCCAAGAAAATCCAACACGATACAATAAACGAAGTAGAAATGCAGTGTGAATTAACATCTTGATGTGTGATGAAATAAATTAATGCTCAATACTGATTTCATTGATACACAGAAAAATATCAAAAAAACCTATTTAAATAATTTCATACTTGTAAAAAATTTATGATTGAGTAGAGATTGAAATATTGTGGTAACTTGAAGGATTTGACAAGGGTATTCATTATCATATTCTAAATATTCCAAACATTGATAAATTGTTTCATTTATTTATTGAAAAGATTATAATATTCCTTTTGTTCAATTTTAATTTCTAAATATGTATATTGAAATGTGTTTTTTTCAAAACAAGCTACTTTTCTTGTAACTTAGTTTTTCTTCCCCAGTGTAGGCATTCTTCAGTTCCCTTCAATAATAAAGCTTTTTTATTTCTTCCTTCAGGACTTTGATCTCTTAATTGTAGCCATTTGTCGAGAAAAGGTGGTTGATGTCGTATAACTTCATTATCACGACACTGCACTCGTGTTTGTAAGTCTTCATCAATGCCATCTTAAATAGATTTAAAGCAATTGAAACTAGGAAATTATGAAATGAGGATCTTAATATGAGCATAATCAGTTTGAATATATGCAAATACCAATATTATGGTAGCTCGAAGAGCTGTCGTACTTGTTGACCAACGGCTACATATGCACCCCTGATACAGCCAACATTTTTGCACCTACTGTTTGTACTCAGCCAGAGTTGGTACAAACCGCTACCTGTTGGTAGGACATTTTCCTAAAAATAAAGATCAGTAATAGTAGTAACCGTGGTTTATTGTACTATTTTAATCCAGAGAATTAACTAATGCATAAAAACGTTATCAATGTTTTTGTCCTTTTTCAATTCCTTCACCATATATATTTATTAATTCAAGCAGGTCAAAGGTTCTGAAACAAGAAAATCTATAAAAATAATAATTCTTTGTTGACTGAGTCAAAAGGCGGTTGACCGAAGTCTTTCAACCACAATAAAAATAATATCCACTGAACTTACATGTAAATATTTTTTTTTGTGATGTTCCTGGATCGTCATTTGAGCCATTTTCCCTGCAGATATTTCTTAACCTGGAATTAAATATAAAATGAGGTGAAGAAGCCTTTAACTGTGTTGTATTAGATCGGTGGGTCATGTTCAATGCATTGCTTTATGAAAATTTTTAAATTGAGTATTGCAGAGTTCATTCAGATTCTAATGGAAATTCTGATGGATGAAATTTCTACTATAGGTACTCTAAAATTGTTTAGAAATTCATAATATGAATAAAGGTATGTTTTTTAAGTTATCCGAACTCCTTTTCATTTGCAACATTTGCCCTTTTTGAATTTAGCTGGGCAGTGTGAAGTTTCTTTTGAGTTCTTGGCACTTCAGCGGCATTGTTGATTTCTCTTGTAATAAGGATTACCTATTTTTCATTTTGTTCTGCAATTGATATACTGCGTTCGTCGACTTGTTTTCTAACTGAAAAAAAATATGTACTCTATTAAATGTATACGAACATGCTCGCGAACATGTAATATTATACTATTGTTTATCGAAATGTTTGCCTTGAACTATGTTTGGAGAAATTATTAACAATTTTACAAATACTTACGTCTGAACTAGATCAGAGTGACTGCACCTTTCTCCTTCAATGAAATTTCGGCCACTTGAACTCATTTTGAATAAAACAAACCCGAAATAATCCCAAACTGAATACTAAATTCAAAATATGAAAATGAGAATTTCAAAATTCTAACCTGTTTCAATCAGATAATATTGTTTATTTTAGCAGATTCTGTGGTTCGATAGCCTAGAAACAGGGTAACCTCATGTCAAATCATAATGATCAGAGATTAGTTAATTTTGCCCTAAACATCCTTTCAGCAACCCAAATTGATTTGACATCGATGTCAAGTTGAACGTTGTGTCAGTTGACATACGGTTTGAACGGCCTTTCAGAAACTGGCCGTTAGTGTTCTATTTATTAATTCAAAAACGTATTAAGCTTCCAGAAAAGTGCTTATATTTAACAGGTTATGGGCCCAGAAATATTACGTAGTGAATTTTAAATATAACAAAATAACTTAGTGTAAAATCCGGTCAGAAAATTGTTGGGTGAAACGTGCACGTGTACAACAGATTCAAAATGGCGACATCGTATTTCAACACAATCCCCAAACTCTTAGGTCGCGAGAATTACGATGACTGGTGTTTCGCTATTGAAAATGTAGCTGTACTAGAAGGATTAACGAACTGTTTAAATGGAACGGAACAAGACACGGTGTTAGTGGCCAAAGCCAAGGCGAAACTCATCCTTACAATTGACCCTTTTTTGTACATTCACGTGAAAGATACAAAGAACGCGAAGGAAGTGTGTGACAAGTTAAGAAACCTTTATGAAGATTCGGGCTTCTCGCGGAAAATTGGACTTCTGAGAACTCTCATCAATTGGCGGTTGAATAATTGTAATTCAATGGAATCGTACATCAATCAGGTAATTGAAACTTCGCAGAAATTAAGACGAACGGGTTTCAAGATTGGTGATGAGTGGATAGGTTCCCTACTGTTAGCAGGTCTTCCAGAAAAGTTTTCCCCTATGATAATGGCGATAGAAAACAGTGGATTAGATATTACTGCAGATTCCATCAAGACTAAAATACTAGACATGCAGACAGATGGCAGTAGTAGCGGTCAGTCAAGTGGGGCATTCGCAGCTAAAGGGAATTTCCGGAAATACTCAAAAGAGGGCAACACAGGTAACAATCAAAATCACAAGAAGTTCTAAAACAAAACAAATAAAATGGAGGTGATATGTTATGGCTGCAGAGAACGCGGTCATTATGTGACAAAGTGCCCAAACAAACAGAAAGGTAATTCTAAGAATCCAAAGTCCAAAACGTCAACTGGAGAGGACATGAATGCTTTTAATGCCATATTCATGAGTAGAAATTTCAATGATGGCGACATTTATGTAGACTCAGGAGCCAGTGTGCATCTAACTGCAAGAAAGGATTGGTTACAGAACGTCAAAACTGATGGGGAAACAAAGGAAATAACAGTTGCTAATAAATCGAAAATGTCAACCTCGGTTTATGGTAGTTTATTCATTAAAACGGTTGTTGGGAAAGAACAATTTAACATTACGATTAATAAAATTTATTATTGCCCAGGAATAACAACCAATCTCTTATCAGTAGGGCAGCTTATCAAAAATGGCAATAAAGTCGAATTTACCGAAAATGGCTGTGTAATCACTAATAAACAGGGAAAAGCAATAGCAACAGCAGATTCTCTAGATAATGTCTGTGAATTGAACTTTGAAAAACAAATGCCACAAAGTTGTCTCAATACTATAAATCTAGGGTAATTCATAGGTTTCGTCAAGTGGCGTTTGCAAGTCCGAATTGCTCATGCGCGAATAACGTCATTCGTGAATTTTGTTGCCAAGTTGTGCAAAAGCTATTTCTTTGGAGTCAGATGAGACGTAATACGTTATTATACATAGAAACATTTTGAGGTATTTTCGTTTCAATGAATGAGTATTGATTAACGAATTCTTTTTAAAAATTAAGAATGGAAATAGAGTTAACTACTATTGTCTCTATTTATTATTCAGACGATTCACGCTGAGTTGAAGATTTACTTCATATTTAATAAATTAATCTGAGACTGAATTTTGTAGTTTCGCTCACAAATAATCTCATATTGGAATTTGCCAAGGCAAAATTCTGAAATGAAATTAAGTTATGTGATCTAATTGTATTTTACCGTTTTAATATAGGTAACAGTCTTGTGATAATGGAATGAAATTATACGACTTCACAAATAATTTATTTTGATTTTGATATTTTTCAAGTTATCATTCCGTTCTGTTGGATTTCAACCTCGCTATTAATTCCTATAAGTGGATGTGGACACTGGACGCACAATTTGTGAGGAACTAAATGAAATGCCATGAATCAGACCCTTTTCTCAAAGCTGTTGATGATGAGATTTGGCACCGCAGGTTTGGACATATGAATTACAGAAATTTGCAGATAATGAACGACAAAGATGCTGTAGAAGGCTTACAAATCAAAGGGAAGATTTCAAAGAAGTTTTGTGAGATCTGTTGTGAAGGTAAGCAAACCAAATTACCATTCTCTAACAAAGGCCACAGAGCAACTAATTTTTTGGAGATAGTACATGCAGACTTATGCGGACCAATGGAAAAATTGTCACTAGGCAATAGTAAGTACTTCCTACTTTTAGAAGATGATTACAGTCGTATGGTTTTTGTGTACTTCCTAAAAAGCAAGGACGAAGCTTTTCAACGATTCAAAGAATTCAAAATGTTAGTTGAAAATCAGAAAAACGAAAAACTGAAAATCTTCAGAACCGATGGTGGGGGAGAATTTTGTAGTATGAAATTTGAAAATTTCCTGAAAAATTGTGGAAAAAAAGAATCTTAACAAATCCTTTTACACCACAACAGAACGGATTAAGTGAAAGGATGAACCGTTCAGTAGATGTTTGTTATTCGATGCAGGGCTTGACAAATCCTTTTGGGCAGAAGCTGTCAACACTGCAGTTTATTTAATCACCAGGTCAGTGACATCATGTTTGAATAATAAAACACCTTACGAAGTGTGGCATAATAGAAAACCAAATGTTGAAAAATTAAGGATTTTTGGTAGCCAAGTTATGGTTCATATACCAAAGGAGAAACGTCAGAAGTGGGATAAGAAAGCTAGGAGCATGATATTCGTTGGATACTCTGATAACGTGAAAGGTTTTCGATTATATGACCCAATTACAAAAAAAGTAGTAACCAGCAGAGATGTTACTATTGATGAGAGGCACCCTGAGGTTGAAGTGATCATCGAACAACACAATGATGAAATCATTGAACATGAAGATTCAGTGGGGGATTCAAACTCTGAAAGTGATCCTATTGACGCAGAAATGAATGACCAGTCAGATGAAGATTACATCCCTGAAGATGTCACAATTGATACTGAACAAGTAAGGCGATCTACTAGACAACCGAAACCCAAAATATTTCCCGAGTATGTCACTTATCTTTGTTCACCATGCAATGTAGAACCTAACTTGGAAGATGAGCCAGTAACTGTTTCAGAAGTGTTATCAAGACCAGATGCAGAAAAGTGGAAACGGGCCATGCTCAACGAGATACATTCATTCGAAGAAAATGACACGTGGGAATTAGTGAAACCACCGAAAGAAGGGACTGTTGTTGAGTGCAAGTGGGTATACAAATTAAAGAGTGGAAGTGACAATAGTGTAGTGTATCGTGCCAGGCTAGTGGCGAAAGGTTACACACAGAAGGAAAATATTCGCTCCTGTAGTGAGACACTCTACGTTGAAACTCCTTCTGAGTTTATCAGTTAAATTAGATTTAGATATAATTCACCTAGATGTAACCACTGCTTTCCTCAATGGTTTTCTTGAAGAAACTGTCTATATGAGGCAACCAGAGGGTTTTGTTGAACAGGGTTTTGAAAATCATATATTCAAATTGAAAAGGGCAATTTATGGCTTGAAACAAGCTTCTAGAGCCTGGTACATGAGAGTTACTGAATTTCTATTATCTTTAGATTATTTGAAGTCAAAACATGAACAATGCTTATACTATAAAAGAAAGAATGACTCTATCACCATAATTGCTTTATATGTGGACGATTTCTTTGTTTTTTCAAATGATGTTGATGAATCCAATAATTTGAAAAGCTGCTTAAAATCAAAATTCAAAGTAAAAGATCTAGGACAAGCTAAGCAAATTTTAGGCGTGAAAATAACCAGAGACCATGATAACAAATGTTTGTATTTAGATCAAGAACATTACATTGATAACCTATTGTCAAAATTCAAAATGACAGAATGTAAAGGTGTGAAAACACCATTAGATAATAGTTTAGATTTCAATAAGGTCGATAACAACATTTGTGATTCTAATATTCCATATCAGAGTTTGATTGAAGGTCTTATGTACTTGGCTATTTTAACACGTCCAGATATTGCTTTTTCGGTTAGCTTCTTGAGCCAATATAATACCAAGTATACTGAAGTACATTGGCAGAGTGCCAAAAGAATATTGAGATATTTGAAAGAAACCAAGAAAGTCAAATTGAAATATTGTAAAAGTGATATTGAATTGGAGGGATTTGCTGATGCTGATTGGGCAAACGATAAAGTTGATAGACGGTCCTATACCGGCTTCGTATTTAAATTATGTGGAGGTGCTATTTCTTGGCAAAGTGCGAAACAGAAAACAGTTGCTTTATCCAGCACTGAGGCTGAGTATATGGCTCTGAGTGAGGCAGCTAAGGAAGCAATATATTTAAGAAATCTGCTTTCTGAACTTATTCATTTCAAAGATAAAATTGTCATTTTCAATGACAATCAAGGTGCTCAAAAGTTGTCAGCCAATCCAACCAATCACTGTAGAACCAAACACATCGATGTAAGACATCATTTCATAAGAGATTGTGTAGATCAAAAACTGATTGATGTTCAGTATGTTAGCACCGATGAAATGGTTGCTGATATTCTAACTAAAGGATTAACTAATGTCAAAAATTCTCATTTTTGCAGTAAGTTAGGTTCAGTGTATGTTTAAGCAATGTCAACAGTGGGGGTGTTGGAATGTTTACAACCTTGCTTCAACCCAACCTAATTAAGTTATGTTTGTAACACTGATAGGCTGATGATAGGCTTTTTCGGAAACCTACCCAGGGTTACTAACTCGATCCATTGAGGTCACGTGATGGATCACGGACCCGGTTCTGAGTTTACGAACATGTCAGGTTTTGGAAATGTCAGTCGTTACAATAACATAACCTAGTAATAGCAGATTGTCCCTGATAATATGATTTTATTTACAAAAATCCTAGTTAAACAGGGTTGATAGGACTGATGATGATTGGAACTGTTAAACTAGGATACTTATTCACAAAAAAGGCGTGAAAAGTCTAACTTAATTTTATTTACAATTAGATTTTGGATTGTCTCTAGACTTGCTTGAATTTATTGCCACATTATATGTTGTCAAACATTTGATTCTTGGCAAATAGAACCACATATTCCACATTGAGCTCAATTCTCTTCGCTTTCCATAATTATTAAGAATAGTACAATTAATTATTTAGAATAGAGTAGAAAGCTTACTCCCGCGTTTTAAAATTCAAAACTAAACCGCAGTGCGCATGCGGTGACCGAACGACCCTGCTCTTGTGTAGGGTTACGGTGGATCAACCCGAGTCAGTGATCGAGTTAACAGCCCCGTACTTTCCGAACACGGGTTCGATGTTCGGGTTAACTAAACGAACGCAAAGGTTAGAGATCGGGCTAACCCGGGTAAGTTTCCGAAAACGCTTTATGTAATACGCTTCGTGCTTCTGACCGTTAACGTACAGTACAAAAGATAACGGTCTAAAGAAGTATCCATCTTGTATGTTGTTGAATAAAGGTTGTTACTCAATACAACAGTTAGTGTTCTATTTATTAATTCAAAAACGTATTAAGCTTCCAGAAAAGTGCTTATATTTAACAATGTTATCAATCAAAAAAATCGTTTAACCGTTTTAACCTTTTCAGTTCGAGAAAAATTTAGTTGACTTCGAAATAACCTTGAAAACAAAGGTACCAATAATGAGACAAGTCCCCCTTTCTACCTAGAAATTTTCATCCGTGACATTTTTTTCCAAAGTACAGTTTTTACGCTAATTTTTCACTCACGGTCATTATTTGAACAAAAAGATTTTCGCGTTTTATTATGAAAATTATAAGGATTCAATCGAACAATTCAAGTCGACTTCGAAAGTGCCGTGAGCATGTGAATCACAATATCGGATTATTTGCATGTATTCTTCTTCTTCTTCTTCAGGTGCCATCTCCTTTCAGAAGGTTGGCTATCAAAATGGCTACTCTCATCCTCGACATCGAAGACCTAAACAACTCAACGGAACTGCACTTGTACCATTGTACCATTGCATGTATAGTTCGTTTCAAAATGATTGGCATCTCGGGCGGCTGTGGAATCTCGAAAATAGGTTGGTAATATCCTATCAGTTACTTTTGAGTTCTAAGGATTTAGGTTGGTGTTGATTGAAAACACCAGTTTTAACATTTCGGAGTTTGAATTAACCTCCTGAATATATTTCGAATTTATATTTGTATGCTTATGTTCTTGATTAAATCGAAAAATAAGTTTTGGATTTGAATATTTCTCAAGTATTACCGAAATGAAAATGGCTAGAATTCATCAAGATACTTCTCGCCTCGCCTGACTACAAGGAAACGTGAAGCTGGTATTTCTGCTAGTATTAATCGCGTTTTGCTAGTTATTCTGTTAACAATCATTTACTTTCTCTAGGAGTTTTCTGATGAATAAATGAGTCTCAAAATTTCAGTTTTCACCTAGAACTGTCAGATGAATTTTGGAGAAAAAAGAAGGCAAGACATTAAGCCACATCCACATTAAGCCGCATCCACATTATGCCGCTGTGTGCCGAGCGGCAAGGCCGCACGGCAAAGCCGCTGTGTATGTGGATGGATCATCGGCTCGTGCCAACGTGCCGCTGTGTGAAGCCGCATCCACATTATGCCGCTGTGTGCCGAGCGGTAAGGCCGCACGGCAAAGCCGCTGTCACAGTTTAGAAATATATTATATTACTAAACTGTGCCGCTGTGTATGTGGATGGATCGTCGGCTCGTGCCAACGTGCCGCTGTGTGACGCTGAAGAAATCGCTCAACTGTCGGTCTCCATCAAAAGAAGCCAATGGAAATGTATAGTGAGGATGTGCCAACTGCTGGCCTCGAGCGGCTTCAGCTTCAGTGGCGATTCAGATATTCAGAGGGTGTACACGCATGTTGGTAGAATGGAATGGACAAACGAAAAGTCCTACAATTGATCGATCAGTACCGTTCTCTAATTCGAAGGATTGGCCGTACCCAAAACCGTCGCTTACGCCGCATTTTCTTTTCATTTTCAATTATAATAACTGAGGCTGAAAGAATCAGTAAATTCTCGTAGGAGAACTTTGTGCGACTGAATGAATGCCGACGGGGAAGTCAACGCATATGTGGATGCGTCCTCTCTCGTTGGCTTTGCCGATGGGATTTTTCTGATTGGCAAAGCCAACGAGAGAGGACGCATCCACATATGCGTTGGCTTCCCCGTCGGCATTCATTCAGTCGCACAAAGTTCTCCTACGAGGATTTACTGATTCTTTCAGCCTCAGTTATTATAATTGAAAATGAAAAGAAAATACGGCGTAAGCGACGGTTTTGGGTACGGCCAAGCCTTCGAAGTAGAGAACGGTACTGATCGATCCATTGTAGGACGTTTTCGTTTGTCCATTACACCCTCTGAATATCTGAATCGCTACTGAAGCTGCTCGAGGCCAGCGGTTGGCACATCCTCACTATACATTTCCATTGGCTTCTTTTGATGGAGACCGACAGTTGAGCGATTTCTTCAGCGGCACACAGCGGCACGTTGGCACGAGCCGACGATCCATCCACATACACAGCGGCTTTGCCGTGCGGCCTTGCCGCTCGGCACACAGCGGCATAATGTGGATGCGGCTTTACAGTCAGGAGTGAGCAGTGGATGGAAACCTATTCCACATGATTATAACTTCAAAGAGACATTATACGACGATATAAAAATTGATTTTAAAATAAAAAACAATGAATCAATTACATCTTCTCTGAACTGCCTGAAAATAAATTTTAATCAAAATCAACATTGGGTACATTATTTAATGAATCATGAAATGGACAGTATTAATAAATACAAATAATAATTGATCTATTTTATAGCATTTCACACATCAAATGATTCACAACTTGTCAACAAATATTTGCAATATTTTTCAACAACTTGGCTATGAAATTGTGAAGTTATGTCAGCTTTATACTTCATGTACCTCAATACTCAGAAAAATTAACACAGGGCGAGAACTTGGCTGAATTTTCGATAATCAGTCATCAAAAATGAAAGGATTGCTGAAGAGGCTTCTTGGAGAAGAATTTTTAGTTATCTTTGATGAAGTCTTGATTATTTGAAGAATGATATCTCTACATGGAGTTCTTCGAAAGCCTACAAAATTTCATGTTGAAGCATTCCACGATATTTATATTATCAATACTGAATTTCCAATCCTTGATCTACAGCGAAATAGTGAGGGTGTGTATATTTTAGTCATCATCTCAGCTTGTTTCTCTTTTGCAATTGAAGCTATGTTTGAAAATTTGTCAACACAACAATGATGAAAATAATATAATTTCACCATAAATTCTTCAAATTTATTTTCTTTGAAAAATATATTCAATCATTTTATAGGTTATATTGATATATTTCAATCTAACTTTTTGTAACTAGAAATAAAGCCCCGGCTGGAATTCCATATACCTATTAAACCCTATACTGCTAACGTGAAAATAAAATTGATGCAATCAAGTTGCCATGTCCGTTGACCCACACAACAATCTGCGCATGCGCAAACTCAGAATTTGACAAATAGAGAAAAAGTGAGGTTACGTTTATTACATCTGACATCACACTTTGACAAGTGAATATAACTTTTTGGAAATATTTCAGGTTAGGTTTTCGCGCATGCGCAGTGCATAGCTGGGGACAATTGTACCACGTGATCACTGCTTCAAATGAATGCAGGTAAACGGGCCAATGCTAGCGGTATAGGAGTTTATACGTATATGTGGAATTCCATGGCTTGCTCTGATGACAATCATTTTGAAACGGACTATATTTTCTTCAAAATATTCCTTCAAATTAATCGTTTAAATAAATCCCCGTGGAAAACAACTGAAAGTCAATCGCTTTTCCATTTTTTGGTTGATTTGACAGTTGATAGAATGAAATTTTTCAGTTTTGTGGAATTAACTATCAGAGCAGATTGACTCATCTTTTTCACCAATTAACACAAAAGTAAAAACATATTGTTCCTTATGAGCCTGAATTTTCAACATACTCTTTAGTTTTGGTGGTTGCACTTGGCTGAAATAATAATAATAATAAATACATCTATTCTGCGAACAAAATATATACATAGATTCAATAAAAGAGTATGTATGCAATGCCTTTTTCTGTATGATGTTTCACAGCCCTGAATTATCGATAGCGTATATGAGTATTTTTATTAAAAATTGTCGTGATAAATTGGCAGTTTGCATTGAGTTCCAATTATTCACATTCAAAGTCAACTAGACAATGTCAGTTCTTTTGTGAGAATATTACTAATACGGACATTACTTGGATGCAAATAAAAGCCTGTTTCTTGAAATTCTGGAAAATTGCAGATTTGGACATACAATATCTGCGCTTTAAACCATCTATGTATATACATAATAATAATAATAATAATAAATTTATTGATCCCTTAAGACAACAAAGTATAGGACAAGTCACTTAAAAATAAACAATTACATCATTCCAAGAATACTGTGCAACACTCTCCACTAGCAGAGCATGAAGCCGATATATCGTCACTGAGATATTCAGAGACTGAATAATAGCTTTTTTGCAATAATATTTGTTTGATCGTTTTCTTGAACCTATTTAGATTCAACGATTTCAAATAAGCTGGTAAATGATTATACAGCCGAATGCCCTGATAAGAAGGTGAATGTTCATATTTTGATGTTCTATGAATCGGCACAGAGAGCAAATCTGTATTCCTAGTAGCATAATGAGAACTAGTTACTTTGGTGAATTGTTTCAAATTGCTTCTAACATATAACAAATTTCTAATTATATACAAACAAGCGGCAGTCATAATATTGTATTCTGCAAAGTAAGGTCTACATGATGATCTCGGATGTATATCAAAAATCATCCTGACAATTCTTTTCTGACAAATCATCACCCTGCTTAGCTCAGATGAACTACCCCAAATCAAAATATTGAACGATATATGAGGATAGCATAGAGAGTAATATACATCCAATACAGATCTCAAAGGAAATAAGTTCTTTATTTTGTATACCGCAAAATAGGAACTATTTATTTTTTTACAAACAGCCTCAATGTGTTTACTCCAACGCAAACTGTCATCTATGTAAATCCCTAAGAATTTAGTAAATTCTTTTGATGTTATTAATGTGTTTCCATGGTATACTGTAATGGGATTTCTACTAACAGGTTTCAAACCAAAATGAATACAGATAGTCTTCTCAATATTAACCATCAACCTGTTTTTAGTGCACCAATCAGTGAACATTTTGACGATCATATTGAATAATACTGTAAGCTCCTCAAGGCTCCGCGCCCTGACCAGGACCGATGTATCATCTGCAAAAAGTGTAATCAAAGCCGCCATTATATGGTCTGGTAAATCATTAATGAATAATAAAAATAGTAATGGCCCGAGACCGAGCCCTGAGGAACCCCCAGAACTAACCTACATTCATCTGAATTTCTGCCATTAACCCTGACAGACATATTGCGTTCAGATATATAACTATTCAACCATTCCAAAAATATACCCCGGAATCCCAAATTATAAAATTTATCTATCATGAAAGAAAAAGTCAGAGAGTCAAAAGCTCTAGAGAGATCAAAAAATAATCCCACAACGTACAGACCCTCATCTAAACTTTTAGAGACAGTTTCCACAAATGAGAAAGCTGCTGTTACTGTTGAATGACCTGGTCTAAAGCCATGTTGAGAGACTGTGAGAATATTGAATTTATTCAAAAATGCTAGCATTCTGCCAAGAACTATTTTCTCAAACACTTTCGAAAAATTGCTCAATATTGTTATGGGTCTATAATTAGCTATGTAATGTGGATCCCCTTTTATGTGAACAGGAACAACTATTCCTTTCCTCAAAATGGTGGGAAGTTTACCACTGGACACAGACAAGTTAATTAAATGAGCAAAGTGTACAGCAATGGAGTCACTAATTGTTTTCAAAACCCATATAGATTCAATAAAAAAGTATGCCTTTTTCCCTATGATATTTCAGAGCCCTGAATTATTAAAAGCATATGAGTAACTTTAGGATGTTGTGAAAAACATAAGAGATGCCACGAAGAGGAGAGTGTAGTAAGAAAACATGTGATAAAAGAGTATTAACAAATACAAGTAACTCTGCCGCCTGTCTGTACATGCTCGCGTTAATTGCTTTTAGTACGAGAGCTACTGAACCTTTTGAGTAACGGTTTGCCTGTAAGGCTAGAAATTTTTATAGCGATAGTTCCTAGCATGCTGAGGACGGAAATCATCGCCTGGCACCCCTCACCCCTGCACGTCAACAAGATCTATATCTTTGAAAGTGTTAAAAAAATTAAAAAAATAAACTTGTTCCTGTAAGCTTGAAACTTTCATACGATTTTGTTCGTATATTGTGAAGTTCAAAAAAAAATTGACAGGCGATTTCGACGAGCACAAGTACCTGCCAGGCGACTCGAAAAGGGTGTAAAATACGAACAAAAATGAACTTTTTTATGTAAAGCTGAAATTTATATATGTGTTCGTCTGAGGGAATGAAAAAATTTGTTTTATTATTAATCTTCATTATCATCTGATATGTTATCATTAATTTTTCATCATATAGTACAGTCGCTTCAAGCGTAGTACACTGTGTCTTAAATTGGTTGAGACTGCATTATATCTCAGCTATTATTGAAAATAGAGTCATGCGGTTTTCGAGACCCTGCGTCACTTTTTTGTAAAACTTTTAAATCCACAAACAGAAATATTCCATTTTCTTTTGTTTCTGGAATACAGTGCGAAAATGATAATGTTCACTTTTTGAAGATGTTATTATTTCTCGGGCTCTGCATAAGAAAGAAAAGAAATTAAAACTTCTTATAATGATATTTTTACATAGAAGTCAGTGGCGTAGCTGAACATTTTTTCAAAGCAATGTTTTTGAGATTGAATTGGAACGGAATGAAATTTCCCATATGGAACACCATGTTTATTTTAACGTCAAACTGTATCACGACCTATGCTTCAATAAATTTCAGTTGAAAAAGATATCCCACGCATTTAATCAATATTCACAAGCATTTAATCATTACTTTTTCAAAAAGCCATGTGATCTAAACCCATTTATTTTATCCTATTTTGAACATAATTTCAAAATATCAACTGAAAAATGGTTTTTTGATGCATGTGTGGAAGAATTCATGTCTTACTTTAAAAAAAAAACAAACAGAAATACAGTAGGCGCTTGATGCCGGATTATTGGAAATGCCGGATTATTGAATTTGTACAGGAAAAAAAAACTAACTTCATATGATTTTCAATGCTATCCAACTTTCGCAAAATAAGACCGCTATTCTGTCAAGGGACGCTATGCAACAAGAGAAAACAAATACGTGACATCACTGTCGAGGTTAGGTCCGGACTGCCGAGCGGGAAAAACTACTCTCGGTGATCCGGCATTCAGCTGTATAAAATGCCGGATTATAGAGCGGGTTACCTGGGTCCCAAAGTGCCGGACTACCGAGCGTACCGGATTGGCAAGCGCTGGATTATCGAGCGACTACTGTATACATTTTTCGGATGGTTGACGCTCAAATTTACTAAAGGTAAGGTTGTGATACATCGATGTTTTCAGAAAAAAATGAGAAGATTTGACGTTAAAACATACGAGGTGTTCCATTTGAAATATTTCAAGTTTGAGCTATATCTTAAAAACATTTATTCGATAAAAATTTTAGGCTACGCCACTGAATTCTATGTAAAACATTATTATAAACATTTTCATACATTTTTTTCTCATACAGGGCCCAAGAAATAATAATATCTTCAAAAAGTGAATTTATTCATTCTCGCACTGTATTCCAGAAACAAAAGAAGATGGAATATTTCTGTTTGTGAATTTAAAAGTTTCACAAAAAAGTGACACAGGGTCTCGATATCTGCATGACTCTATTTTCGATAATAGCTGAGATATAATGCAGCCTCAACCAATTTAAGACACAATGTACTACGCTTGAAACGACTGTACTATATGATGAAAAATTAATGATTACATATCAGATGCTGATGAAGATTAATAATACAACTTATTTTTTCATTCCCTCAGACGAACACATATATAAATTTCAGCCTTACATAAAAAAGTTCATTTTTGTTCGTATTTTACACCCTTTTCGAGTCGCCTGGCAGGTACTTGTGCTCGTCGAAATCGCCTGTCAATTTTTTTTTGAACTTCACAATGAACGAACAAAATCGTATAAAAGTTTCAAGCTTACAGGAACAAGTTTATTTTTTTAATTTTTTTAACACTTTCAAAGATATAGATCTTGTTGACGTGCAGGGGTGAGGGGTGCCAGGCGATGATTTCCGTCCTCAGCATGCTAGAAACTATCTCTATAAAAATTTCTAGCCTTACAGACAAACCGTTAGTTAAAAGGTTCACTAGCTCTTGGACTATTTAACAACAAATTTAATATTATCAGAATGAAGCTGCCTCTTCAGAACCAAATCCACCGAAACAGTGTTGCCGTTGTGAACGAGATATTCTTGATAATGGTGTATTTGTTGAAACATTATTTGGGCTGTTTCCATTATCTATTTTGTTGGTTATTACCGACGTTTCGGCAAGCATTCGCCTGCCGTCTTCAGGGTGTTGTTGGTCCTGAGAAAGCCCTGAAGGAACTCCAAACAGATAATTCCATAAAGGTGCTCCCAGCAGACAAAGGGAATGCGACGGTCATTCTGGATGTGGAGACATATAATGAAAAACTCCAAGAGGTCCTAGAAGCAGGAGAATACAAGAAATTGAAGAAAGACCCCACATCCTCAGTGGAGAACAAAGTCTACAAAATTCTGCACAAATACAAAGATGAGTTTCCTGACAACTTTACAAGAACTAAACTCACACCTCACTACAGCAAACCTCCACACCTATATGGTCTCCCAAAAATACACAAGGACAACATTCCGTTGAGACCAATCGTCAGTTCGAGGAATTCCCCATGTCATCCCTTGGCAAGATTCCTCCTGAAGATAATTTCTCCACTCAGAGGCCATACCCCATCAATGGTCAAAAACACTGATCACTTCATAGAAACCATACGTCAAGAACAAATCTTGGACCAGGACATCATGGTTAGTTTCGACATCAAGAGCCTGTTCACTAATGTCCCTACTAAACGAACCCTCGAAATCGTCAAGAATAAACTCGAGGAGGACACAACATTGGCTGAGAGAACCACCTTGAGCGTTAGAGCAATCATGGAAATGCTTGAAACCTGTATCAACACCACTTACTTCCAAGTAGACAAAAACTTCTACCAACAAGAATTTGGTCTGGCAATGGGCTCACCGTTATCTCCACCTCTGGCTGATATATACATGGAAGATTTCGAGAGGAAAGCATTGGAACAATTCGTGTTCAAGCCGAAACTATGGCGCAGATATGTAGACGATACGTTCGTAATCTGGCAACATGAAAGGGAAAACCTAGACAGTTTCCTGGTACATCTGAACAGCATAGAGGAATCAATCAAATTCACAATGGAAATCGAAGAAAATAACCGACTACCTTTCCTCGATGTACTTGTTCATAAACAGAATGGAATTCCTAAGACCACAGTCTACAAAAAACCAACAAACACGGGCCAATATCTCCACTTCGAATCCAACCACAATCTGAACACCAAATTGGGAGTAGCCAGATGCTTATACGACAGAGCAACCAAGATTTTCTCTAGTCCAGAAGATCGTGATGAGGAGTTCAAGAACATAACAGAAACCCTCAAGAGAAACGGCTACCCCAAGAAGATACTTCAGAAAGCCAGAGAACCAAGAGAAGCGGCAGTAGGGCAACAACCAACAGACAATGAGCCGACCGAAACGATTACCTCTGTCATACCATATGTGAAGGGGTTATCCGAGAAAATAAGAAGAATTGGTAACAGATACAAGGTGAGAACAACATTCAAGACCAAGGATACTGTCAGGGGAAAACTCACTAAGGTGAAACCACATAATTCTATACCTATAATTTGATCCTTGAAATAATTGGTGAAGCTTCGAGTGAGCTGCGTCTAGCTCCCGCGATACTAAGTGCGCATGCGCGAATAAGGGGAAATGTCAGGGAGTGGGATTTCAACGAAACTAGGGGAAATTTGAAATTGACGGCGGTTTTACGTACTTCGATTTTAGGTTAAGTTGTGAAGGTAAATAACGGAGTGTTTAGTGATATTCAATTGGAAATATATATTCTAATATGATGGTTAGTGCTACCTATCATGTTATGTTCATATATGAGCTACCAGATGCTTGAATTTACATAATTACGAAAAGGTTGGAGTGGAACTTGAAAGTATATACATGGAAAAATATTGGCACAAGAAAAACCAGGTAAGTAGTTTGTCTTTCAATTTTGAGTTGCTTTTTCGAGAATCATGAGTTGTGAACAGCAAATATAATGTGGCGAAATGACTAGAAGAGAAAGTTAATGTTCAAGTTGCTTTCAAAACTAGAAATTTGTTTTGGTGCTATACGTTCAATTCGCACAGCTGCACAAAGATGTTTTTTCTGTATCATGTTTTCAAATGTGCATCCTCTCGTTATTTGATCGTTTCCTTGGTGAAATTAAGTTGCGTTTGTATTACTGATTGAGATATTTAGAATACATCTTGTTTTGAGAAAACAATTAATCACTTAGGTATATTTCTACATTTTATCTCGTTTCACTGAATATGTTTGAAATATATCAAATCTGTCCTCAACAAATACTTTAACTGTGTCCTAATACTTTTATTCATTCAAACTTCTTCATAATTTCAGATCGTGGATACCACATGATGATATTATGTTCACTGGATTAGAGCAGTTCATGGTAGTGGTAATGAAATAGTATAAATAATTCAGCTTGTTGAATGTACTTATGTCTGGTTGATGAACTTATGAAATCAGGGAGAATAGATGTACCATGTGTACCAATTGTAAAAAGGGAGGCAATATAGATTGACTGAATGTGTTATTCGGCTAATAGAGTGTGTTACAAAGAAGGAAAACTTCCTAGTGCATTACAGTGAAAAGAAGTTTGTGGAAGCCTTACCCTAGAGTGGTCAATATGTACTGACATATCCCTTGAGCATGTAATAAGTTAATTTTATGAATACCTTGTATGTTTTGATCTGGATTTTGTGGAAACATCTTAGGTTTTTATTGTTATGTATGAATAGAATTTGAAAGAGTACTTTGCATTTATTTCAAATTACGGTACAATAACTATCAATAAAATTGTAACATCTATACATAAAAGTATACATACTTGGTACTTGTCCAATTTATTTGACCAATTAATTTTCAATTGATATTCGTTATCTGCTGTGCTTACTTTTTAAAACTGTAATATTTTAATCTAAAATTGATTGATAAAACACTTTTGTCTAAGTTTTGCTTAAAATACTTTTCTCGTGCTCCATGTTGTAGAAACCATAAAAAAATTAACAATTGTATCTGAAGAAATTTCTCCCTTCACAATGTTGAGAAATTTGATGACAGAGTCCGATGAAAGAACCACAGGATGTATTTTTCCCTATTTCTTTATTAATGATGATATTTCATTCTAACAACATAACGTCAAAGTCTTTTTTTTTCAATCCAAAACCTACCAGATTTTTCTATTTAAAATCTCAGTCCATAGAACATAATATAATAACATCCCCCCTCGATTAAAAATCTACTACTAGATTGAAATCGCTGTACATGAATCTTCAACACATTGAACAAACAAATAGATAAGCAAAGTTAACAAATATTCAAATTATTCCTCATAAAGTTATGTTTCTCTGAACTCAAAGATTTTGTAAAGATGTCAGCAACATTCTGTTCAGAGGATACATATTCTATAGAAATTATTTTTGAATTAACAATATTCTTCAAAAAATGATGTTTTATGTCAATGTGTTTGGCACGTTTACTATTTTCGACAGTCTTTGCAATTTGAATCGCACCTTTATTGTCCATGTACAAAATACACGTCACATCACTATGTCCGTTTAGGTCACTATACAGTCCTTTTGCATAAATCAAGTCACAAGCACTACTCGCACCAGCAATATACTCTGCCTCTACTGTAGATAAGGCAACAGAGGTTTGTTTTCTTGAAAACCAGGCGACAGGACACCCATTGTAGAGAGTCACAGATCCTGACATACTCTTCCTGTCTTTCTGGCAGCCGGCCCAGTCTGCATCCGAGTAAGTTTCCAAGCAAGTTTCATCTGATTTCTTGAAACATAAGCCAATATCTCTCGTCCCTTTGAGATATCTCAACACTCTCTTTCCTTGCATCCAAAGGCTCTTCGTGGGTTTGTCCAGGTATTGACTTAAGTAAGACGTAGAAAATGCTATGTCTGGACGAGATGTTGTGGCAACGAACATGAGAGTTCCAATCAGCTGACGATATGGAATATCAGTCAGAATTGGTTCACTATCTTCGAGTTGATAACCTTTACTTAATGGTGTTGCAGTACTTTTACAGTCTGTCATATTGAATTTTCGGAGCATACCCTCTATTTGTCTCTTCTGTGTGATTTTGAGAGTATTATCTTCTTTCAATATTTCCATTCCAAGGAAAGTTTTAGGAAAACCGAAATCTTTCACATTGGATTCTTCCTTCAATTTCTTTACAATTATATTTATATTTTCTTCTGGTCCAGTTAAAATGATGTCATCAACGTATATGAGCATCCATACTTTAATATCCTTTCCTATATCAGCACCTCAGAGGTAAAGTGTGTTAAGTCACATTTTTTCAGACACGAACTATCTACAATATTGGATTCACATTAGTGAATTATAGCTAGTGGAACACATTTTTGACTACCTAGATATATCAAGTCGCCAAATAATGGCAGTGAACATTCTTTGAAACAATAATCGAACCGAAAAATATCTATTTTGTCCAATTTTGAAATTGTGACTTAACACACTTTACCTCTGGGGTGCTGATATATAAACATACATCATGTTCTGATCTTTTGAATCCCATTTGTTCTACAGAATTATTGAACCTTTTGTTCCAACACTTTGGACTTTCTCGAAGACCGTAAAGTCCTCTGTTTAATTTAAGAACTTTATTTCCTTCAACCTGTATACCTTCTGGCGGTTTAACATACACTTCTGATTCGAGGAATCCATTTAGAAAAGCTGTGGGTACGTCCAGTTGCCTCAAGGCCCAATTCATTTCTACTGCGTAGGCCAGTAAAGTTCTCAAAGTAGACATTCTTGCTACAGGAGCATAGTTCTTTCCAAAGTCAGTATTTTCTTTCAACTGAAAACCTTTTACTACCAGTCTGGCTTTCTTCAATCCATTCTCCTTTGTTTTAAAGATCCATTTTGCTTCAATTGCGTTCTTATCTTTAGGTAATTCTGTTTCTGTCCATGTTTCCATTCTTCTCAAAGCATTCATCTCTGTATCTATAGCTTCTTTCCATCCCTTGTTGATAGCTTCTTTGTAATCTTGAGGATCTTCCACTTCATTCATGAGACAGTATGCTTCATGTAATTCGTATTCTGTTAAATAATTTGGCCTATTAACTTGTCTTCCACTTCTTGTACTTCTGATATTATCTTCTTCTCTTCTTTCTTCGTTTTGGTCATCATCCTCTGATTCATTTCCTTCGTTTTTATTTGCTTCATCTTCCTTTTTCCCTTCATCATCTTCTTTCTTCTTATCTTCTTCATTATTTTCAGTGAAATGTTTGTGATCATGACCATCTTCTTCAATTTCATTTGTAACTTCATATCTGTAATCCAGTTCATCAAATCTGATATCTCTTGTATATGTTACAGAATCAGTCGATGGATCCCAAACTTTATATCCATTTTTGGTATATCCAAGTAGTCTCACCTCCTTTGCTCTTGGATCCAGTTTATCAGGTCTAGGTAAAATTACCATCCATCCTTTACATCCAAAAGGTTTCAATTTATTAAGCATTAAATCATTGCCATATTCTTCAGCTGGAATTCTATAGTTGGTAGCACTTGTAGGGCTCCGATTAATCAAAAAAGTAGCTGTCAGAATAGCATGGCCCCAGAGCTTTCTAGGAAGATTTGATTCATCTAGAAGAGTTCGAGCTTTTTCTAATATTGTTCTATTCATTCGCTCACTCTTTCCATTCATTTGGGGACTATATGGCATTAAATATTCAATCGATATTCCTTTGTCCTTACAAAAATTCTTGAAATAACCAGATGAATATTCTCCTCCATTATCGCATCTGATTCGTTTCACCCTAATGCCCTTCTCTGTCTTCAATGAATTTATGTATTCTATAATGTTGTCTGCTACTTCTGATTTATTTTTAAGTAAGTATGTTTTACAAAAGTGAGAAAAATCATCGAGTATTACCTGAAAATATATGTAGCCTTCTGAAGTTACTGTCCTCATTGGTCCCACTACATCTGAATGAATTAACTCTCCAATGGCGGTAGATTGTGGTCTTCTTATCTCTTTGAACGGTAACCTGGTACTTTTGTTTTTCATGCATGTGGCACACATTTTCTTACTATAAGGTAGGTTCATAATCCTCAAACCATTCCTATTAATGTGCCCCAATCTAAGATGCCATAGATCCTCTTTTTCTTGGTTTGTATAATTACATTCACTTTCACTAAATAAGTTTAATCTAAGAACATTTAATTTTCCTCTTCTTTCTCCTTTATATTCATTTTTATTCGATTTTATTATCAGCTGTCCTTCTTTGAATATTACTTCCTTGCCTTTATTTGTCAACTCACTCACCGATAAAAGGTTATGTGCAATACCATTTACTATCAGTGCATCTACTACAATTTGAGTTCCACCATATCTAGCCTTCAAATTTCCTCTTTTATATGCAATCAATTTATCTCCATTGGCAATTCTTATTTCTATAGGATTTTGTAGAACGGTCACATCTGTCATATACTTTATATATCTTTCTTGTATAAAGTTGTGTGTTGCTCCTGAATCCACCACAAAAATAATTTCATCATTATTAGGTACTTCCATACTTGTTGTGAGCGCTACAAACATTTCAGAATTATCAGCTTGTTCGCTCACCTGTGCTTTCGATGTCGACTTTCTTCCTCTGTAGTTCGGTCTTCTCTTGTTACCTCGATATTGACCTCTTCCTCTATTTTCTCCAATTTTTTCTCTGCACTGGTAAGCCTTATGTCCTTCTTTCCCACATTTGTAGCATGTAAAGAAAATTGTTGACTCTGTGTTCTCTCCTTTTTGTTTCAGTTTTAGCTCCGCATCTAGTAATCTTGATTTAGCAAATTCCATCGTTAGTTCTTTTTCATCACTCATTGTTTCCAATGTTGTAATTACAGTGTCATAACAGTCAGGCAACGACAAGAAAAGATGTGTTAGTTTGTCAGCTTCTTCTAAGCGTGTTCCTGTAGATTCTAGTTCTGTTATCAAAGTATCAAATTTCATCATGAAAGATTGTAGGTCTTCATCTTTGCTGCATTTCAGTGCCAATAACTTTTTCCGCAGAAATAACTTATTGAATACACTTTTCCTCTCGAATACTCGTTCCAAAGCGCCAATCATTTCCATTGAAGTTTTGCACTTCTTTATTATATCCAGGTATTTGTCTGTCACACACTGCACTATAAGGGACTTCGCTTTAGCATCCTCTTCACTATTCAACGTCTTCTCAATGTTTAGTCCTCGTTCTTCCAGCAAAATCTTTACCCTAAACTTCCAATTCGAAAACGAGATTCCATCCTGCAGTTTTGGGAAAATGCACGACGAACTTGTCGACATTTTGCCTCACATCGACCAACCACGCTCTGCTGTTGAGAAATTTGATGACAGAGTCCGATGAAAGAACCACAGGATGTATTTTTCCCTATTTCTTTATTAATGATGATATTTCATTCTAACAACATAACGTCAAAGTCTTTTTTTTTCAATCCAAAACCTACCAGATTTTTCTATTTAAAATCTCAGTCCATAGAACATAATATAATAACACACAAGAAGTTCACTACGAATGAATTGACAAAGACAAAAAAAGGGGTTCAGGTGATAGAGAGGGATCAGTGCATATCATTAAACTATGAATATATTTGAGAGTTATTTGAAATTTTCCAGAATCATTTTATGATATAATGAATCATTGTTAATAAACAATGTGTATCGTTTTGTCAGTGCTTCAGTTCCAAATTCCAGCCAGGTCAAAATATTAACAATAAACCCTTGGTGCAAATCAAAATTTTTGACACATCATCTCCTTCTCTGACAATATGCTCTGCACCGAAACAAAACTTCTTTCTTTCACCATTAGTGGAATCTTTAGGAAACCTGAAAAATTATTGAATTAGTTCAGAGGAATTCAGTAAGCGCTAACTTACCTTTGAAGAATCACATCGTTTTATGTTTGTTTTATTGCATAGAAATCATCGAATTGTATTACCCATTTTCTGAAAGATATATAGAAACGAAGTGAAATAAAAACTTTCAGGAATTCGTCAAGAATATTACTAATTCAATTTCTTTTACTTACTTGGTGACTCGGTGATCTCAAATAGAATTTAAGTACCGGAATGAACTAGATCAAAATAAACTAATCCAGTTCAATTCCTTGTGGATGCCAGCAATAAGAAATAATTCAACTGAAGAAAATCTGTTATTTGTATTATGCCATATACAGTAACCATGGATACACAATGACAGGCCCCTTCTTATTGCCACAAAAGTTCACGACGCATGCGCATAGCGCCAGCGGGCGCTAGTTCGGAGGATTCACTTTTGCATACTTTTTATCATTACGCTCAAATTCTATATTTAATAGTTCTATGGGGCCTCTTCCTTTTGATTTGCTGTTTTGTGAGTTTGTGTCGCTTTTTCTGTGTTTTGTAAGAAATGCTGTGGATTCTGTCACTTTGACCCATAGAGATAGTATAAGAGGAGGAGCGATTTCGTAACTGAAACGGGACCAGGTCCGCCACATTGGTACGACACATTTGTCAAGCGGTCGTTGACCCTGATGTTTCGTGTTCGGTTGTGAGTTTTGTGATAATTATTTATATTTGAAGGATAATCTTTTTAGAACTAATTGAACAAAATGGTTTCTTGTGCTGTGCGAAGTTGCTGTACCCGGGATGGCGTGGATAAGAAGAAATCATCAGGAATTACATTTCATAGGTTAATATCAACAATGTACAGGGTCGGTTTAAGTAGATTTGATGTCTGATACTAGAAATTCCTTTCTATATTCATTTAGAGATTTGAAGAATAAAAAGGGTCTTCAATACCCTTCAGAGAATGTCATCAAAATTTGCTTAAAGACCGAAAAAATCATGGAGCGAGAAATCATTATAGCTGGTCCAAACTGTGTTTCAATTGCAACTATTAATAATAGGATATTTAACGAATTTGTCTCATTTTATTTTCTCATTTTAATTGATCACAATTTTGATCAGTTTTTTGGATAATCATCGATTATTATTGATCAGAAGCATAATAAGGAAATATTACAATATAAGAATGATTTCTCTCCTCAAGTATAAAGTTGACAAATCAACTAGTATTAGGCACCAAAATAACAAAATTGTACTGTTTAAGGGACAGTAAAACTGTTAATTGGGTAAAATTTTTGTTTGTGAAAGGAAAACTTAGTTATTGAATATGAGAGAATGTTTGGAACATTCAAATATTTCTAAGATTTGATGTAAAAATTTCCTGTCATCATATGAATTGGAAATATAAATTTTTTTTAACTAGGTGTACATATTTTAATATATATATGTATATGTATATTATATAATTTTTTATATTCATTATTTATATTTTAAATAAATTTTCCACCTTATACAACTTCCAAAGATGTTATTGAATATCACTAGTTGTTTCTGCTAATTAAAGAAGACAAAATTTCCCTTAACATTAGAAAAACTCAGAAGAATTCAATCTCCATTAAAAATGTTCTCAAAATAAAATAAGTATTGTTTTAGTATATAAACTGTTGAAATTCATTTTTATTTTATGAATGTTAAAAATCATGATGTTTATTCTGCTTCATCCATAAATTAGCCTGTAATTTATTTACTCCGACCCTGTCCAATTTATGGTTCTGTGGCCGAAACCGCCACATTGGTACGACACTTTGCCCCGCCCAGTGGACCCGTTTTATGTGGAAATCGTTGAACGCAACAGCGTCTCCTTCTATACTATCTCTATGCTTTGACCTCTTGTAACAATTTTGTCTTGACAAAATCAGAAGAAATTTTTATACTTGAACTTTCTAGGCTCATTATCATTGGCTTATAATTATCCGGTAAGCCTGCCAACATGAGAGTTCCAAGCCACTCATCTCCAACTTCAAAACCAATGTTACGTAACTTATAAGCTGTGCTCATAATTTTGTTCACGTATTCCTCCACACTGGCACAATTATCCAACGTTGTGTTGATTAGGTCCTTCAGCAAGCTATAGCCTATGAACAATTTCGCTATAGATCAAGCATGGGAATTGGAAATTCAGGATTGATAATAAAAATAGCGTGGAATGCTTCAACATGAAATCTTGCAGGATTTCGAAGAACTCCAATGTAGAGATATCATTCATTGAATAATTAAGACTACATCAAAGATAACTAAAAGTTCGTTCTTCATGAAGACCTTTCGTCAATCTTTATTACTACCGAAAATTCAGTCAAGTTCTCGCCCTGTGTTTTTTTTTCTGAGTATTGTGGAACAAAAAGTATAAAGCTGATCTGACTTTACACTTTCATAGTTGTTGAAACAAATAGAAAATATTTGTTGACAATTTGTGAATCATTTGAATTGTGAAATGCTATAAAATAGATCACTTATTATTTGTATTTATTGATATGTACTGTCCATTTCATGATTCATTAAATAATATACCAAATGTTGATTTTGATTGAATTTCAGTTACTTTTCAGGCAGTTCAAAAAAGATGTACAAATTGATTTATTCATTGTTTTTGATTTTAGAAAAAATAACATTGTATAATGGCTCTTTGAAGGTATAATGTGGAATAGGTTTCCATCCACTGCTCACTCCTGATTGTAATGACTTGTCTTGTCATCAGACAGGTCTAGGTGAAAACTGAAATTTTGAGACCCATTTATTTATTAGAAAACACCCCGAAAAAGTAAATGATTGTTACCTGAATAACTAGCAAAACTCGATTAATACTGGCAGAAATTGTTGAGAAAAACTCTCAGTCTCGCCGATAAACTACTTCACGTTCCCTTGTAGTTAGCCGAGGCGAGGGGTATCTTGATGAATTCTAGCCATTTTCAATTCGGTAATACTTGATAAATATTCAAATCCAAAACTAATTTGTCGATTTATTCAAGAACATAAGCATACAGAAAAAAATTCGAAATATATTCAGGAGATTAATTCAAACTCTGAAATGTCAAAACTTAGTGTTTTCAATCAACACCCAGAACTCAAAAGTTACTGAAGGGATATTACCAACATATTTTCGAGATTCCACAGCCGCCCGAGATGCCAATCATTTTGAAACGGACTATAATAATTCCAATAGTGTATGGGACGGCCCATAACCTGAGGAAATTAGATGATACACCAAGAAGTAGAATTGATTAGAAAAACGTATATTGCAATCAATGACAATCGTTCAACTGTTCAAAATACATAGCTAACTGGAAAATATCGCAATTATATGGTTACTATGTAACTATACGACCAAAGAATATTATATTCATTAACTATGAACATTGGGTTGTGTTTAATATATTTCCAACAGATAAGTTGATTGGCAATTTCAGTTGCAGTCTTGCAATTTAGAATATAGCATTGACCATGTCGCGAAAACGAATCAATTATCGTCAAACAGGGTGTTCTGTTCATGACAATAGTATCAATGTATAGATGAGAAAATGGTTTTTCTCCTATTGCTTTTGAAAATTAATTTGTTTGGTTGTCTTTCGTATTTTTGGGTTTGACAAATTTCGCAAGAGTTGATATAAGCTCTGATATCTTTGTCCATTTTAGGCCAATAGAAACGTCTCTTCATACTTTCCAAATTTTCTTGAAATCCTCTATGTGTGGTCTTGGTTTCATGAAATAATTTAATTTTTTCTTGCTGATTTTCTTCTTCCTCTACGTCTTCTAGAAGTATATTAGATATTTTGAAAGAAAAAGCGTTTGCTTTGAATGTCTTTTGTGTCATCGTCAAAAATGTTTCTTCTAATTCTTTGGACTTGAAATATAAACTGTACTGTTTATTCGGACTGACATATTCCTTAAGAAATTTGGTGAAGTCATCCGGTATGTTAATAGATGCAATTAGTCTAATGCGAGTATTTTCGTGTAATTTCAATTTCTCAACTTTGTAAGATTTGGCTTTCTGAAATATAATTTGGTTCATTGACGCGTTTAGAGAACGTTCAGTGTATGGTATTTCTAAAATTGGATTTTCTGCATTACTATGAATAGTTTCAGGAGAAGATTGTTCTTCTTCGGTATCTCCCATACATGCTTTAGTTATTTCGTCAAGTTCTTTCTGCGATAATTCGAGGTCTTCATGCGTTATCTGCGGAATGAGCGATTCAGCATCTATGTCATCATCATCCGAGAGTTCGTTTATGTTCACTTCATTTATTTTTATGCGAGAGATTGCATCTGCATTATTGTTGGCTCCTTTTCGATATTTGATTTCGAAGTTGAATTCTTCTAATTTTATTCTCCATCTCATCAATCGTGAAGATGCATCTTTTAGAGAAAATAACCAAGTCAAAGGTCTATGATCGGTATAGATGGTAAATTTACGACCGAATAGGTAGGGTCTAAAATATTTCGTAGCCCATACTACTGCTAAAAGTTCTTTCTCTATTGTCGAATATCTGATTTCTGCTTCATTTAAGGTTCGACTCGTGTAAGCAATAGGTAGGTCATTTGGGGGTGTACCTTGGGATAGGATAGCGCCTATAGCGTACTGGGATGCATCAGTTGTGAGGACAAAAGGTCTGTTGAAATCTGGGAGCTGCAGAATCGGATAATTTATAAGCAGATTTCTGCTTGAGTGAAATGCATCTATATATTCCTGATCGTGAATATTAAGCTTGCTATCCTTTTTCAGGTATTTAGTCATAGGTTTTGTCAATTTAGAAAAGTTCGGGATAAATTTCCGATAGTATCCTATCATTCCTAGATACGATTTTATTTCTTTAGTTGATTTATGAAGAGGAAAATTCTTGATTATATCAATTTTTTCAGGATTTGGTTCGATTCCCTTTTCCGAAATTTCGAATCCTAAGAATACGATTTCTTTTTGGAAAAAGTAAGACTTGTCCAATAGAATTTTGAGATTTTCTTTTTCTAAAAGCTGTAAAACAGTTTGGATATCCGCTAGATGTTTTTCTGGAGTTTCTGAGAAAATAAGTATATCATCCATGTATACTACACATAATTTATTAATTACTACTTTCAGGATTTCATTCATGACACGCTGAAAAGTTGATGGTGCGTTTTTCAAACCGAAGGCAGCGTTGCCAGCACTATTACGTTTGTAATAGACCTATTACCAAAAGAATTCATTCATTACGCTATTACGCCGCTTTGCAATTTAATACGTTTTTATTATTTTGGGCAGAGAACAAAAAATCGAGGTAGTTTTTGTTATTGAAATAATAGACATTTGTTTTTTGTTAACGTTTTTTTCTAAGAATATTTTTATTATCTAATTTCACTAGTATTATGAACGATTTTATGAGAAGTTTTTCTCAATTAGATATTATTTTTACAATTTCTGTTCGTTTTTGTTTGTATATTTTTTTCTTGAATCTATGCAATTAAAGTTTTATTTCTTTTCGAAATTTCGATTTCAAGAAAATGTCAACAGAAACATGTTCAACTTTAGCGACGTCTATGTTAGTTTTCCGTTAACCGTTTGGATGGACACCGCATATTGTACAGAAAACTTCAAAAAAAAATCTATTACGAACAAGTCCTAACCTATTACGAAATTCAACAAAATTTAGTACGAAAAATCAGAAGCTGCTGGCAACACTGACCGAAGGGCATTCTTAAAAATTCAAAATGTCCTTCATCTGTAGCAAATGCTGTTTTTTCAATCGATTCCTTATCTAATTCGTTTTGATGAAAGCCGCTAGCCAAGTCTAGGGCACTAAAGTATTTTGCATTTTTCAGTTGATCTAACAATTCATCGATGTTAGGGATAGGGAATTTGTCGTCAATCGTTTTTTCATTTAATTTTCGATAGTCTATGGCTATCCGCCATTTCTTATTGCCAGACTGATCAGTTTTCTTGGGTACGATTACTATAGGAAATGACCAAGGAGAGATACTTGGTCTAATAATATTCTTATTCAACATATCTTGAATTTGATTTTTAACTTCTTGTTTATGGATCTCCGGGTATCTATACCTTTTTACGTACACTGGATTTTCATCAATAGTTCGGATGTTATGTTTAACTCGATGAGTGAAATTCAACGGTTGATTTGGTAACTGAAAGGTTTGTTTATGACTTTGTAAGATTTTTGTCAATTGGTTTCGAATATTTTTATCTAAATGGTCTAAATTTATAGGAATAATTTCATGCTGGCTGGTCTGTTGAAGATAAAATTTTTGAATTTTTATATCATTTCCTAGTAGTTGATTTTTCCAATCGATTTTCAATTTTAAGTCTTTCAATAGATTTGCTCCTATAACGCCGTCATATTGAGTGTGGAATTTATAAATCACAAAGGGGTATGTTTCTTCGAGGCCAAATGAATAAAGAGGAAAAGCTACTTTGTACTTACTATAATCTTTACCTACAGCTGTTCTGAAATATGAATGTTCTTCATAAATGTTTTCAGGAAATAAACTGTAAGCTACAGCTGGGTCGATTATACTCATAGAACTACCACTATCAATCAATAGTTTGCAAGGTGGATTTTCAAGTTTAATATATGGTAATGAAGCTAGATGTTCTTTTGTAAAATTTAAGTAATGGGTTGCTGGTAGGCTATTGTTTGAAAATTTTGATTTTCTTGTTCGTCTTGTTCGTCATCAATTTCGTTCTCATAAACTATTTCATCTTGACCGTCTAGTTCTCTAAATACTGCAAGTTCGTCAGGTTCTAGGGTTTCCGTATTATTATTAATTTCTTCGGACACGAATTCTGGAGGTCCGGTTTTTCTGAAATAATGTCTGTTATTTGGGGGTTCTTGGCGAATTTGACTACTCGCGGGTCGTTTCATAGGGTATGCTCTAGTTCTTATGGACATAGGCTCTGGTTTTGGTCGGTTTATTTGTTGATTTGGGTTATGTTTAAAGACATCGCGTGGTTTTCCGAAAACTTGATTGTTAGTCGCAAATTTAGGTTCCGGTACTTTGTTGAATCTTAACGGTATCTGTTGAGAGGGGAATACTCTACTGGTCGAAGGTTGTTGAAAATTATTTTGAGTTGGTTGTACGTTTGCTACCACGGAAGGGTTAAATATGGTTGTCTTTGAAATTGTCGGTAAGTAGAGCTGCTGTCGTTTAATTTCTCTGTTCTCCAATAAATTGCATGTGTCGTCAAATGATTTTGGTTGTAGATCTATTAAATTTCTGGAATTTTCATCCACGTTATTGTATAAAACAGTGTTCCCAATTTTGTTTGAGAGGTTTCTATAAACATTAACTTCAAGAGCGGAAAGTCCTTGTAGTTGAATTTGATAATCGTATTGTAATTTAATTGCTTTCACTCTTTCAATGAAGTCTGATAATGACTCTTTTGGTTTTCTCTTCATATATTGATATTCGCTTTGTAGCACATCAAAATTTATTTTGAAATCAAATTTACTATTTAAAATATGTTTTAATTCAGTCCATGAATTGCAGGATGGTCCTGAATATATTATTATTGTCTTCGCTTGGTCTATCAATTTAGATTTGATAGTTGCGAAACTATATTCATTTATCAACTCATTGTCTGTGTTTCCGAATTGACTCATAAAATTTTCTGCATCTAAAAGAAACGTTTGTAACTCATTTGGATCACCATTAAATCTAGGTAATAATTCTTCAATAGTATATTCTAAAACAAGTTGCAGAATGAGCTCCTATTCCAACACGAATGCGAAGTTCGAAAACGAGCGACGAAGGAGCGAGTTTTCGATAGCATGAGTGTTGGAATTGCCTTCTGCAACGAGTATTAGACGATATTTTCTCTGTTTCAGTCAAGTTTTGTGAAATACTCTCGAAATTCAAATAAAAATTCAGGTTAGTGACTTTTATATTTCATCTTGGCAGTTGGTGTGACGTACGAAATTTGACAGATTACGAAATTTGAATTGATTTGATTCGAAACTTGATTCGATCGGGGGTCAGTACTGACAACTACAAAACGAAAAATATAACTGAAAACAATGCTGTAATGAGTTTCATTACAGCACTACTTTTAGTACTGTAATGAACTCATTACGATACTGAAATAGAGAAAGTATTTTACTGTACTAAGATCTATTACATTAGAATCTGGCATTTTCAATGTATTATTTGAATTGATTTTCAAAGAGTTAAATTGTTCTATTAAAGACTCAATGATTATAGAAAAATAATAAAATAAATAAAAATGTGGTCTCTATCTTTTGGTCCAGGGATAGGAAAAAACTGGGATTATTAAACAGCCTAACTTACTTGACTTCTGTTTTCAACCTCGTGTCTGGGATGCTACCACCAAACTCCTAAGGGTAATCTTCGAGGGTAACCAGGTGTGGATCCAGTCCGGGTTGGTACTCCTTGTCTGCTAAGGGATTCAGCAACGCCACTTGATTAGATCGATCACACCAGTATCGTTGGAGATTGTTCTTTTCGTACTCGGTTATTCTGTCGAAGGTAACGTCGCACTAACCAAATCTCGGTTCTTGGATTTTACTCAAAGAATTGATATTCACGTGCATCTACTTTCCTTGGGAAGCACTAGTAAAATCCCATCCTCGTCGCCAATTATGTTTTTACACTCTGGGGCCGTTCCACTTGGCGATCACAACGATCAAAATGCTCCTTTAGCCGTTCCACTTAACGACCGCGGTCTTTGTGAGCGCGGCAAAATCATCGCTCACTCCAAGCTTAAATCGACCCACATATTTCGATGTTCTGTGACGACCTATCTCAATAGATGCGTGAAAGTGAAAATGGACGTTCAGAATACAGTTTAGATATATATTTATTATAATATTTCTAACTGTTGTACACTTTAATAAAATTTATTGTTCAGAATGACTTCTACTTTTTTCATTCTTGTCATTTCTTTCATGACAGCCCAAAACGCCCAATAATCCGTTCCACTTGAGTCAACATAATAGCGCTAGCAAGCAAGTGGAATGGGGAAAAGAGCGGTCGTGAGCGTGAGCGTTGTGATCGCCAAGTGGAACGCCCCCTCTGAGATCACTTTTTAAAAAAAAAACAACTTTATTTCTAGAAGCAAGTTTATTTGAAGAAGGCCTGAATAATAATGAATTATATCTAACTAGCTTATTCCGTTGTTCTGAAATCTCAAGTCGGAATGTGCTGACTCCATACATCCTGTTGATGCCTCGGACATCGTCTGAGGTTACTCACATTACTTTGTGGAATTCTTAAGGCTAGCTTACATAACAATATATAACCTGCGGTAAATAGGTCCTCCTCTAATAGCCCCGTTTCATGGTATAGGTCCTCTGGGTGCGATAGGTCCTCCGTATACGGAGGACCTAACGCATCGCGTGTTAAATTCATCCTTACATCATAGGCAACTACCTGGCAAAATTTCAGAGGGAGGACTTAGGACCGGTTTTTATCAAATTTGAATACTTTAGTTCCGAGAGGTTTCACCGCGAATCAGGAGGGCGCTCTCACGCGTATATTATTATGTATATTTTTTACCATTCTACAGAGGATCGGTCCTCCTCGATATACAGAATTTTACATTTCATCGTTCATAGGTCTTCCGTAACAACGGCAACATTCGAAACATTATTTGGGCTGTTTCCATTATCTATTTTGTTGGTTATTACCGACGTTTCGGCAAGCATTCGCCTGCCGTCTTCAGGGTGTTGTTGGTCCTGAGAAGGACCGGTTGTTGCCAAACTTGTTCTGTCTGGACTTGTGCGCTCCATACTTTTTTTCAATTTCGCAATTACAGTGTGGGGATTCGAACGCGAGTTATCCGAGGTGCAATTTCCGAAATTCCACTCACTCTAACCACTAGTCTACCAAAGCAGGTAATTACTATACGATTTAAGTTATATATTAATTATACTTTTTGTGTTAGAGGTCACCTTGACTTTTTACTACCTGCGCAGTTGGTATGCGCAGTAGGTTATTTTTAGGTCAGGTCTGGTTCATGTTAGGTTAATTGCTTCCTTGGGTCGGGTTCGTCCTCCTCAATTCAGATCTTAGTATGGGCACCCAGACATTCTTTATTTCCAGAGAGGGCGTGCTGATTGGGTTAGGAGTTATTGCCATGAAAGCTGCTTCTTTCAATTTTCTTCTTCTCCATCCCTCTTCCTTTGATATTATGGAAGCTTCATCCCATTTGACGTTGTGGTCCTCGTTCCAAGCGTGCTGGACTAGCCTGGATTTATCTGTTTCTCCCAGTTGAGCTAGTCTTTGGTGCTCTTTGATTCTGACCTTCAGGGGGCGTTTAGTTTCCCCAATGTAGGTTCTGCCGCATTCACATGGTATTTCATAGACGCAATCTTTGGTTCTCTGATTCTCGTTGTCAGGTTTCACCCATAGAACTATTAAATATAGAATTTGAGCGTAATGATAAAAAGTATGCAAAAGTGAATCCTCCGAACTAGCGCCCGCTGGCGCTATGCGCATGCGTCGTGAACTTTTGTGGCAATAAGAAGGGGCCTGTCATTGTGTATCCATGGTTACTGTATATGGCATAATACAAATAACAGATTTTCTTCAGTTGAATTATTTCTTATTGCTGGCATCCACAAGGAATTGAACTGGATTAGTTTATTTTGATCTAGTTCATTCCGGTACTTAAATTCTATTTGAGATCACCGAGTCACCAAGTAAGTAAAAGAAATTGAATTAGTAATATTCTTGACGAATTCCTGAAAGTTTTTATTTCACTTCGTTTCTATATATCTTTCAGAAAATGGGTAATACAATTCGATGATTTCTATGCAATAAAACAAACATAAAACGATGTGATTCTTCAAAGGTAAGTTAGCGCTTACTGAATTCCTCTGAACTAATTCAATAATTTTTCAGGTTTCCTAAAGATTCCACTAATGGTGAAAGAAAGAAGTTTTGTTTCGGTGCAGAGCATATTGTCAGAGAAGGAGATGATGTGTCAAAAATTTTGATTTGCACCAAGGGTTTATTGTTAATATTTTGACCTGGCTGGAATTTGGAACTGAAGCACTGACAAAACGATACACATTGTTTATTAACAATGATTCATTATATCATAAAATGATTCTGGAAAATTTCAAATAACTCTCAAATATATTCATAGTTTAATGATATGCACTGATCCCTCTCTATCACCTGAACCCCTTTTTTTGTCTTTGTCAATTCATTCGTAGTGAACTTCTTGTGAAGGGAGAAATTTCTTCAGATACAATTGTTAATTTTTTTATGGTTTCTACAACATGGAGCACGAGAAAAGTATTTTTAGCAAAACTTAGACAAAAGTGTTTTATCAATCAATTTTAGATTAAAATATTACAGTTTTAAAAAGTAAGCACAGCAGATAACGAATATCAATTGAAAATTAATTGGTCAAATAAATTGGACAAGTACCAAGTATGTATACTTTTATGTATAGATGTTACAATTTTATTGATAGTTATTGTACCGTAATTTGAAATAAATGCAAAGTACTCTTTCAAATTCTATTCATACATAACAATAAAAACCTAAGATGTTTCCACAAAATCCAGATCAAAACATACAAGGTATTCATAAAATTAACTTATTACATGCTCAAGGGATATGTCAGTACATATTGACCACTCTAGGGTAAGGCTTCCACAAACTTCTTTTCACTGTAATGCACTAGGAAGTTTTCCTTCTTTGTAACACACTCTATTAGCCGAATAACACATTCAGTCAATCTATATTGCCTCCCTTTTTACAATTGGTACACATGGTACATCTATTCTCCCTGATTTCATAAGTTCATCAACCAGACATAAGTACATTCAACAAGCTGAATTATTTATACTATTTCATTACCACTACCATGAACTGCTCTAATCCAGTGAACAAAATATCATCATGTGGTATCCACGATCTGAAATTATGAAGAAGTTTGAATGAATAAAAGTATTAGGACACAGTTAAAGTATTTGTTGAGGACAGATTTGATATATTTCAAACATATTCAGTGAAACGAGATAAAATGTAGAAATATACCTAAGTGATTAATTGTTTTCTCAAAACAAGATGTATTCTAAATAACTCAATCAGTAATACAAACGCAACTTAATTTCACCAAGGAAACGATCAAATAACGAGAGGATGCACATTTGAAAACATGATACAGAAAAAACATCTTTGTGCAGCTGTGCGAATTGAACGTATAGCACCAAAACAAATTTCTAGTTTTGAAAGCAACTTGAACATTAACTTTCTCTTCTAGTCATTTCGCCACATTATATTTGCTGTTCACAACTCATGATTCTCGAAAAAGCAACTCAAAATTGAAAGACAAACTACTTACCTGGTTTTTCTTGTGCCAATATTTTTCCATGTATATACTTTCAAGTTCCACTCCAACCTTTTCGTAATTATGTAAATTCAAGCATCTGGTAGCTCATATATGAACATAACATGATAGGTAGCACTAACCATCATATTAGAATATATAATTCCAATTGAATATCACTAAACACTCCGTTATTTACCTTCACAACTTAACCTAAAATCGAAGTACGTAAAACCGCCGTCAATTTCAAATTTCCCCTAGTTTCGTTGAAATCCCACTCCCTGACATTTCCCCTTATTCGCGCATGCGCACTTAGTATCGCGGGAGCTAGACGCAGCTCACTCGAAGCTTCACCAATTATTTCAAGGATCAAATTATAGGTATAGAATTATGTGCTAGTTTGGAGGATTCACTTTTGCATACTTTTCATCACAACGCTCAAATTCTATATTTAATAGTTCTATGGCATGACCATAATTGTCGGGACCATAGAAGACAACAAAATGTCTTACATTTAAATTTGTCAGATTGAGCGAACCCCTCGAGGAAATCGTCAGATTAAGATACAGCACTTCTAGGACATGACGTGCCCGAGTATGTTAAAATTACGATTGTTTTTTTGCAACTTCAAAACATTGCCGGGAGTTTGCGTCACATCCAAATCCAAATCGTCAGATTGAGAGACTTTTTTAGGTCCAATCAACATCCTCTTAGAAAATCTGACGAGCGAGAATATCCTTTTTTTTTCATTTTCAATCCTCACCTAAGCCCAACCCAGTGAAATGGTCAGATTAAGCTATATTCATCGTTAGAAGTACGTAGGCCATGTATGCTATCTTAATCTGACGCGCTCGAGTATGTCCATGTAAGAGTTTTTTTTACATTTTTTAAAGCCTATATCTGTTCCCCCCCACATCGATGAAAAGGTATACATTATATAATTTTTTTTCTTTTTATCATCTTAGCTTTGCAACCCAATAGGTCTCTCTATGACGCTCGAGTAAATCCACCTACAGCTGCGGTAGGCATCCGGTAGGCAATCCTCTGAATATGCCTACCATAGTACCTACCATTAGGAATAATTTCACCTATATAACTTCTTGCTTACAACTGCGGTAGGCATCCGGTAGGCAATCCTGTGAAGATGACTACCGCAGTTGTAGGCGAAACGTTAGATGAAATTATTCCTAATGGACCGCGGCCAATAAGCCGGAAGACTCTTTTAATATCAGAAGTACTAAAAGTAGTGGTGTAATGAAACTCATGACAGCATTGTTTTCAGTTATATTTTTTCGTTTTGAGGTTGTCAATAATGACCTCAGATCCTTTCAAGATACTATACAAAAGTCACTAATCAGAATTTGCATTTGAATTTCGAGAGTATTTCACAAAACTTAACTGAAATAGAGAAAATATCGTCTCATACTCGTTGCAGAAGGCAGGTCCAAAACTCATGCTTTCGAATTTCGCATTCGTGTTGGAAAAGGGGCCCATTCCGCAACTTGTTTTAGAATATACTATTATAGTGTTCATATACAGAAAAAATATTCAAGCATGCAGCAAATACTGTTCATTCAATCATTGAAACCTGATTCGAATTAATGTAGTGACACTGTGAGAATTTGATGACAATTTCTATTTTTCCTGAAACCCCCCTGGCAAATCTATAACGAGTCTTTTATAGTTGATTCTATCTTGAAGCAAACTTTCTAATATTTTGAAAGGTACACATAGTGAGACGTATTTTATTAGAATTTGAATGAAATTCATTCAATACGACCTTAAACCAGACGGCCATCTGTCAACCAACTCGCATAACTCCTCTTTTTGTAAAACTAGGCAAAAATAAACAAGAATTCTACCCAGACTAATGTCTCTGTGATTGCATATTTGAAATTCAATCAACTTGATTATTCAGAATATTTCAAGAAATATTACATGTTTATTTTTATTGGGTGAACGTTAAACGTAATCAATCCCATCACTAATTTCGATTTTATTAAGGCTATGAGTAACCCTACTTAACTTGATAGACTTAACCTTAGCCTCACGTAAACGTATCCAACGAGTTTTGATGGTGGAGTAACCGAACCGGGGCCTGCCAGAGCCACAGTCCATAGACAAACTATTCCCCAGTAGTTTGTCTATGCCAAAGTCCACCCACAGTCTCCGAATCTAACGAGCGAGTTTTCTGTTATTTCCACTTTGGAAATATTATTTAAACCTTGGGGTGTAACTAGAGACAACCGTCTCTGTGTGACCATCTTCGACACTCCATTTCTGGTAATCCACATCTTACCTACCGATCTAATTATAAGGTTATACCTAGGTTGTCTGTTGTCTCGGGCTATATAGGTTAGAAACGTAAAAGCAAACGTTATAAATTTTTCGTAGAAAGTTATTCACAGAAATTAAGCACAACCCAGTATAGATTATATCGAGACAATCAATTGTCTCTGGATTATATTATATTTTTATACTAAAGCAATATGAATCTTACCTTTCTATAACACGTTGAACTACGACTACTACGAGTAAAATGCTTGGTGAAAGAACGTTGTGAAATTACTAGTGTAGTAAGGTTATTCTGACAATATCTATTAAGGTTTTATTCTTTTTCAAAAACGTGAAGCAGTAAATATCAATTACCTAACATCACTTCTTATCGATTGATACAATTTAATTAATACATTGAGCTAGTTAACACATTGAAAAAAGCCTCATACTCCAAGGTTATTGGTTTAAATATTATCTCATTTAGAAAGATAGCATCCAAGAAATTTTCAATGTCAATCAAACAAGAACAAGTATATATATTCCGAAATTGAATACCTCTACCAGTAGCGCACCCATGATACAAGGAATACAAGAGTCCAATTTTTTGCGAGTTACCGGGTTACAAACGGTCATAAACGGTTACGATTTTCTGATACCGTTCGTATTTTTGCGAGAGCCGTAATGGACCGAATTAGTCATGACGTCACAAGATGGCGACTGGATCAAAACAAACTTTTGTTTACTTCCATTCCTGTGTAATTCGCCATAAGAGGCAAAAGGCTATCAGTAAATTCGAAATTAAATATAGTTATCGGTGTATTTAAGGGACGAGATTGCTATATTTGGAATCTACAAGAGTTGTGGAAGAGATAGAAGTCAAAAAATTGTTGGTTTTGATTATATAGCATTATTTTTCTTCGTGTAAAGGTAAGTTACCTTCTGTCTTCTCTTTGTTAACCATAAGAGACAAGAGGCTCTCAGTAAAATCGAAATTAAATATAGTTATCGGTGTATTTAAGGCACGACATTGCGATATTTGGAATTTACAGAAGTTGTAGAATAGGTAAAAGTAAAAAAATTGTTGATTTTCATTCATATAGAATTATTTTTATTCGTGTAAAGGTAAGGCAACTTATGTCTTCCGTTTGTTCTTATAATCCATTCTATTGAATATATTTAATGTATGTAATTTCCAAGTATTTTCAATAAGAATAGTGAGAAATATTGAAATAGCGTTCTTTAACGAAATGGATAGAAAAATCTCAAAATATGATATAGAATACTGTCAACGTAGGAATGAATGCTGGTTAAAAAAAAGAAAGAGAATAACTATGAAACAATATACGAGCAAGTACACCTCGAAGAGAAAAAAAATAGGGCAACTGCTTACCTCGTTATTTTCTTGATTCCTGGATGTTCGGAGCAGTGTAGATATGGATCACAGCAATGGATCGTAATTTTCTGATTGTCGTAGTAACTATTAATGTATCGAGCGAGAGTACTCTCTAGTTCGGCCGTAAGAACAATACTGACTTCACATATGTCCGAAAAAACAGCAGTTGCAGATGTTTTCGTGGTGTAACTTGCAATCACCGCGAAATTCGAAAATTATTCACAGAAAACAAATACTTCCTAATTTAATTTGGCCCACAAAAACAAATAACAAAATTTTATTGATATGTTTATGAATTTGGAAATTTAGATTCTCAAACAAATACATTGAATATGGAATGTTATTCTATCGAAAATCAGACTCGGTAATTTGTTGAATATAAGCTTTTTCATTTAAGAAATGACGTCTGTGGTGGCCCTATCAGACATTTTTGAGAAATTCCAAGGAGAAATGTCTCTTTTCAAGAAGGGCGAGATTGCTGTTGAGAGTGGCCACATAGCTTCGTTGAAAATTTTGAAGGGCAATGTATTTGCTTCGATGAAAAATAAGAGATATTCTGTTGAGGTAAGTTTAAACATTTTATGTATGGAAATGCTTGTGACATTAGTTTTATTTTTCAGATCCAATTTTTTCAAAATGGGAAAATTCGACTTTCGACTTGTGAATGTCCCAGAGGCCAACATATTTGTCATCACATGGCAGCTCTTCTTATCCATGCTAATAAAAATATCAGCAAAACCGATTCTGTCTGTCAATGGAATAAGCCCTCGACTTTTTCACCATTCTATTGGATATTCCTAAAAGAACCTGTTCCGATGGAAAAACCTATAAAATCAATTCAGGAACTTTTCATGGAGTACAAAACCATATCAAATGTTTTGGAGCATGCAAAAATGGAACGAAATATTATAGAGAAGGTGGCAAATGAAACAATTGGCCAACGGGACAATCCCTTATGGCACCAATTGCGTAATGGTCGCCTCACAGCAAGCAATTTTGGTGTTGTCCTATCATGCATTGAAAAGAACAAGTACATATCATAACATTGATGATCAACTCCTTATTCACAAGATAAACTATATATTTCCTTCACTTTCATATTTTATATTAATTCAGCTGTAGTTTGGCATGCAAACGGTGACGTCAAACAGACCCGTTTAAAAATATTTCGTTATTATTGAAAGTAGATTTTGGAAATTCTCTCATAGTCCTGCGCTGACTTTCGTTTTTATTACTTTGAAAAAAGAGAAGCTTTCAGAAATATGCATTTTAGCCATCTTTAAAGTGCACAGAAAATATTTTTGAACCTAGTTTCAACGCCAAAATACAGCTTTAATATTTTCATATTATTATCGTAAATTATTCTTAAGGTTCCCAAACTATGTATTAGAAAGAATACTTAGTAACAAGAGCTTAGAAAAAGTCAAGAGCATTCAATGGGGTATAAGTCAAGAAGCATCAGCATAAAGTGTTTTGAAGTTGAAATTATGATCAAAAACTTTTGTCTTTTTATTATACTGCATCATTCTTATAAATAAATTACAATCAAGTTATTTTATTCTTTATTTATTAAAAATAAGGAATACAACAGTATTGTATTACTTGAGCCAATCAAAACTACTATATCGTCGCTCAGATGTGAAAACCACGTATCTCAAAAAAGCACACAATTTTCAGGAAATGAAGAAAACTTCTCATATCTTAATCAATTATTTATTTTAATTTAAATTTTGATGAGAGTGACTCAGTGCTGCACAAACTCTGTCACTAAATCGAGATACAAGGTTTTGGAATCGATGGAAAATGAATTAATAGTCAGAATCATATTCGTATCTCAAAATTAGTGAATTTTGAGATACGACGTTTTCACATCTGGGCGACCATATACAAATTCGAAATTTATATTTCCAATGTAATTTGGAATCAGTTGAGATTAATACAAACTCATAATATTCTTTATTGGGTTTTCCAAGATTATTTATTGAATTATTCTATGTTTTTGCAAAATTCATTTGCTTCATCAGACAAAGTTATTGAACATATAAAAAAAAAAAGTTCTAATATTTCAGTAACGTCAATTCGAGATTCTTTATTTCGTAATGTTCAATTATATGAAGAAATTTTTTAAATTTAACTGGTCAGAGATAAATCATACCGTTTTTCTCGAAACAAAAAAAGCACATTCGTGACTTTGGCCTGATGATAAATATACAATATATATGAAAACAATTATTCTTCTGCACTGGACTCGCTCTTCAAGGACTGTTCGTTTTCAGATAAAAGACTATATTGAAGATTCACTAGAGCAGCACATGTCTGAACTATTTTTGAGGAATGTTCTCTCATTGATGCTCTTATGAAATCTAAAATCCTAAAAGATTTCAATCTTCCAATAGCACGCTCCACATGAATCCTTGCCCGAGCAATTTGTTGAGTCTGTAAAACTTCTTGGGAAAACTGTCTATTATATGAAAATGGTGGTTGATTTACTTTCACACCTAATGGAGCACATAAGTCATTGATTTAAAATCCTGTGTCACATAAAATCATATCTCAGGCAACCATATGAGTAAGAATTTTGCAATCTTTTTGGCAGTAGGTAAACCAGTATACCTAAGTCGATTTCGAATGGCTGTTTTGGTTGGTTAACGGTTGACCGCTCGGTTCATAAATGACAACGTCAAACGAACCGCGCTTTCGAGTACGGTTCAAGTTTCGGCAAAACAGCTGATTCGAGACGTCACCAATTTGTCATTCGAATGCGGTTGGTCCAAAACTGACGGACCAATCTATGAACCAACCAAGAACCAACGTCAATCGAAATCGCCTCTATATATGAGAGTATCGTCATTCTTATATGTTCAAATGACATCCTATTTTCCCCATATTTCAACTTTTCCTTCAATTCTTTATTTTCTTGTAGGAGGAAATAGTTCTCTGCTGAACAGATAGGATCTGGTATGGCAGAATGACTTGCTGCTGAACAAATAGGATTTGGTATGGCAGAATGACTTGGCCCTTCTCCAGGATCACTATCATCAAATTTTAACTCTTGTTTCCTGAAAATTGAAAAAAGGAGCTTCAAAATCATATCAAATCAAGTTTTGTTTCAAAACAAATAAAAAGTTCGATTTACTGATCATACCTTCTTTTCTTCTTCTCAGGACTATTGAAATCAAATTTTTTTGAAATATTATATTTAAAAATGGTCGGTCCATTTTCCTTTTTTTTTTATCTACGAAGTGGCAACAACACAATCTGTCGTTCTGAGTAGGTTCACGGTCTGCTCTCCTGAAACAAAAGAATGGCATGACTTTAAAAATTCATCTTCTGGAAGAATTCTATATACATATAAATATATAAACATAATCTGTTTACATTATAAAATTTGGTGTTTGGATTTTAAATGAAATGTATTCCATAAATAAAAGTTAAGCCATGATAAATGAATTCTTTTTCTATTCTGTCCTGTTAGTCGCAAACTCCTTCGCTTGTTCAGGTTCTTTCCTCTTTGGAAAATTTCTCATCATCCTCAGAGAGTTGTGGTATTTTTTTTGCTTCTTTTTTATTCTCGACTCCCATACTTACACTTGTCGAAAGAATTATGATATATAATTCATGTTGGAGGATGATGAATGATCAGCAAGGCAATGAGCCAGAAATATATGCTACTAATAATTAAAGGTGAAAATATTGAATTGGCTTACCTACAAGCTACACTCCATTTGGTGAACAAGTTTTTGTCTTTAGGAAATCTATAGAAACTGCACCCATCTCTTGTAGCGTTATGATTGCAATCAGCAGCGTAGCAGTACGACATTTTTATATGACCAAAACTCGGCTATACAAATGAAAACCAAGTATTTTTTTACTTCTACCTCTTCTACAACTCCTATAGATTCAAAATATAGCAATCTCGTCCCTTAAATAAACCGATTACTATATTTAATTTCGATTTAACTGAGAGCCTCTTGTCTCTTATGGTTAACAAAGAGAAGACAGGAGGTAACTTACCTTTACACGAAGAAAAATAATGCTATATAATCAAAACCAACAATTTTTCGACTTCTATCTCTTCTACAACTCTTGTAGATTCCAAATACAGCAATCTCGTCCCTTAAATACACCACATATATTTAATTTCGAATTTACTGAAAGCCTTTTGCCTCTTATGGCGAATTACATCATAGGAATGGAAGTAAACCATAGACCTCTTATATCTATGGACCGGTTCTCTGAGCGAAATGCTGGCATGCCGCATATGAAAGAGAGAGATGGAGCTAGTTGAGTCAACGTCAAAATCATCTGATCAAAACATTGAACACACGTTCGGAAAATAGTGAATATTTCTTTAATCCGAATTGAAATTCTTATTATTTTAATTAACTCGATTTCTAGAAGTGTTGAACACTTTATTAATTGATAATAGAGGTATGTATTTCATTAAATCCTTCCCGAATTCATATATTCTTTACCTTGTCAAAAAGGCCAATCCTATATGAAAATTTGAAGGAAAAATCAAGTGTTTAATTAATTTCAGAGGTTAATCATCTGTGATTAGTGATTATCGTTGGGATGTCTTACAATTGGTCAAGCTGATATTGATGAACTATTTCACCATACGACTTCATCATATAAATAAAACTTCTAATGAAGTGGACACAAGAATTCGACAGAGGCTCACTAAAATTATTCACTTTAGTCACCAGTGAAAAAAAAATTAAATAATTGAAGTATTTCACTCTTTGTGACAGTAGGAACTCCACACGGACAGTCCTATAAGGAGAACTGAATCGACTCCTGCATGTGTAAGATTCCAGGTGCTTTCTGACCCAGCAAGCTAGCACCTGTCTAGGGTCCCTGGTCCAGGGTTACGGACAAAGCCCTGTCGAACAAGGAATAAATAAAGAAAATTTTGTTTAACAGAAAAATGTCTAACAAATATTGAAAATTTTCAGGAAATCTCATGGAAGATGAAAGAAACTGATTGCTTGAAGAGAGATAGAAACTAGGGAATTGATCCAGATGGAAAAATTGTCAATATATTTAAGTCCAAGGTGAGTTTTCACGGAAGTTAGATCTTGTTGATGCAAAACTTATATTTCTTGTAGATTGTCAGGAGGGGGGCCAATGATTTTCTTCAAGGATGAGTACAAAATAAGGGAGTAATAAAAATAATTCTACATGCCACTAATCTACTTCAGAAAAGGATAAGTATTACATCATTCCATCGAATTAAAATTTTCTATAAGATTCTTACAGTTGAATTACTCAGTAGTCTTTTATACGAAATAGCAAATTCTCAATTTTATACTTGGATTTATTACATAAGATCTCTAATAATTCGTTTATCATTCTTCCAAATATTGTATTTTCTGATAATAAATAATGAAATTTTTGTTCATAGGATCGTTATTAGAGATAAAAAGGATGGATACAAAAGACAGAATAAGGGATGAGAGATAACATCAGAGAGCTCAATCTAAATCATGATAGAAAAGGAGATGAATTGGAACCTGTTCTACAATTATAAAATAAGAATAATGAAGAAAGAAAAAAAAGGTTCGACATATATATTAAATAGTTGATATTGGTGGGTCAGTGTCAGAGCGGCGGCTCCTCAGTGAATTCGGGGTTGACACTACCGACAAATCTAATTTTGACCAGCAATGTAAATTCCCCCATCTGTCATTTACCAAATTTGAATTTCAATGATTGAATTCTTCTTCCTTATCTTCGAATACCTCTCAACTCAATTTAAATAGTAGTAACTGTTTTATTCAGATTTACCAGAAAATTTTTTATCATTAGTTTTCACCTTTTCAGAGACGATTCTGCTGCACAAAAAGGAACGATGCATAAATCTGACTACATTACAAAATGTGAATAATTTGTTAACTTATTGTTAGAATTAATGTTGATTTTATGTAAAGGCTGTTTTTATTTATTCATAGTTATAGTACATTTTTTATTGTTTATCTATAATTTATTTTCATATTTTCTAAGTTTTATTTTAAATAATATTTATTTTTTTACTGGCATATAGGGCTGAAATAGTTTTTTCACATTTTTTTTTAAATTTTGAAGAAATATTGAATGAAAAAACAATTTCGGCGAACCCCAGTATAATCAGGTAACGCGCCGATTGCAGTATCTCATGGTGGTGTGGAAACCTGCATAATACATATAAAAAATACTAATAAATTACATTATAGATATATTATACCTGCGGAGTGTCAACCCACGATAAATCTCTTTGAGCTGCAACTGATGGGTATTATAATGTGATTGTACTGTCTTGTTCTTTGAATAATAATTACTCATAATTATCATTGTTTATAAATATATATAGATAGGTATAGGTTGATTAGAAATAAAAATGGTTCATTCAAATTCCTAATGAGTTAAGTTTTTATTTATGGTTCAGAAATTAACATAGTAGTAACAATAAAAATGTATTTGTGAAAATGTTTCGAAAAATTATAAGCTTAGATTTATTAAGTAAGAGCTTTCAGTTGGGAGAATTTTATAATTCAAAATGCTTTTAGTTGCACTTGCCCTTATGAATCAAGGTTTTGTTATTGTTTTCATGAACATTATCGAACCTATTGAATTGCATTAAATATTTTTCCTGAAATAAATATCTAATGAAATAAAACAACAAATTTAAGTTCTATATCCTCCACTCTAAAAAATCCTTTCCCATACAAACTATCAAATGATCAAACGAAATTTTGATGATATAAAGTCACATGAATATAATATTTTCTCAGTTGTCATTGAGGACTATGAGCCTAATGAAAATGGGCACAAAAACTTTGAAGTCTTTGATTCTAGTTTCTATACAATATTTATATATGTCTTTAAACATTTAGAAATTCATATATCTACTTTTCTAATTTCCTAGTTAGGAAATATAACTTACAAAATTGAACAAGAGAAGCTAATGAACATACCCGATTTCATTTGAGGTTGTTCATGAGAAATATTTTTTTTATTCTACCATCAATAATACTAACTATATGAAATATGAGTTTAACATAGAATTTTGGCCGTCAGTCTCAAATTAACACAACGTTATTACAATACACTCCGTTCTGAAACTATGAATATTGCTATATTGTATAATCAACAAAACTATTCTAAATTTCAACTAATTCGAAAGATGAACCATATCCACTCAATAATAATATGAAACTAAATGAAAACATATGAAATATTTCTCATTTTATGTTAAAAATTACAAAATAATGTGATTTTTCCATATATTCCCATTGTGAACTTAAACTTTATATCACTTTATATAGACGTGAATAGATTAATCCATGAAGGATTTTATGCAATACTAACCGCGAATCTTTTTTTACTATAGTATACAACACCACTAGAAATCGAAATAACAATCAGTTCCATTCAGAATAAAAGAAAAATTCACGATTTACCCAACAGTTAAAATACAGCAGTTCAATGTTTGGACAACATGATTTTGACGTTGCCTCAACTAGCTCTATCTCTCTCGCACATATTCAGCCTGCAAGGAATTCTAGGTAAAAGTCACGTGAGGGCGCGTCCATAGATATAAGAGGTCTATGAAGTAAACAAAAGTTTGTTTTGATCCAGTCGCCATCTTGTGACGTCACACTAATTCGGTCCATAGAGGGGAAGGGCGGCGTTCGGAATCAACGTCGGACGTTGTCCGGTGTGCGCCCAAGCCAGCCCAAGCCGTTCGGAATCGACGTCGGGTAAATTTTACCCCCGTTCGGAATCACTTGGGACGTTCGTCCGGATGTACAACTTTGCAAACGAGAAAATGAGTAGGTAACAATTACTCGCCTTGCGCAGATATCGTTTATTTACACATTCGATTTTTAAAAGTTTGTTTTACGGAGAGATTTCTAGTATTTAGTTTCTTAAGGTAGTTTATTATTTTTATTTGTGTAATTTCAAATTTTACACACGTGATAGTTTAGGACCTAGGATATATACTCAATGGAATAATTTATTCACAAGGAAAATGAAGTACACCTCCAAAATATTCAAGGTTTATTAAAAATGAATTACCTATGTATATTTACCATTATCAATACAGGAGAAAAAGTGCCAAGAACTTGTCTGTGGTAAAAAAAATATTTTTATATACATTGATAAATACACATAGAACTATTAAATATAGAATTTGAGCGTAATGATAAAAAGTATGCAAAAGTGAATCCTCCGAACTAGCGCCCGCTGGCGCTATGCGCATGCGTCGTGAACTTTTGTGGCAATAAGAAGGGGCCTGTCATTGTGTATCCATGGTTACTGTATATGGCATAATACAAATAACAGATTTTCTTCAGTTGAATTATTTCTTATTGCTGGCATCCACAAGGAATTGAACTGGATTAGTTTATTTTGATCTAGTTCATTCCGGTACTTAAATTCTATTTGAGATCACCGAGTCACCAAGTAAGTAAAAGAAATTGAATTAGTAATTTATTTATTTATTAACGACTTTTTTTTTACAAAATATGAGAACTCTCGAGAGGCGAAGTTTAGCCTACGGCTACTCTTACACTTAACCTCCCGATAGTTCATAAACAGAATTAATTATACATTACATATTATATGATATACAACCCGCTGAAACAAAAAAACAAAAAAAAACAATTGTCCACTCTAACACATCCATTGGACAATTAGTAACAATCAGCTTGCTGGGAGCCAAGATAGATGCGGCGGAAATGAGAAATACAAGCCTACTGATCCCCGAGTAGACTCATCTTCAACCTGAACCTGAAGCTGAGGAGGGTCTCTTGATGAATATCAGCCCGAGATTCATTGAACATCATGATTGCGTTGAACGAAAAACTTTTTCTGAACTTTGCAGTCCGATGATGAGGGACGGTCAGCGCATGGGGATATCTAATATTCAGACTGTGAACGCTATGTCTCGTCTCAAATTTCCTCCTCAAAGTGGGCGGAGATGGATACTTCAACAGCCTGAAAACAAAGCAGCCCATATGCAACCTGAAACGATTCTCCATCCGCAGCCAGCCAAGGTCATTGATTCTCCGGGTAATTCCTCTGTCAAATTTCCTCAAACCAAAAATGAACCGACAGCACCAATTCTGGATGTACTGAATTCTGCACTTATAGTGATGGTTCAGACAGGGGAAGTACACAACATCGCAGTAATTCAGCAATGATAGCACCAAAGACTCAGCAAGGCGCTTTCTCAACGAAAAAGTGAGAAAACTTCTCGATGCATAGAGCAGCTTCAGACGATAAAATGCCGAACGAATCAAATGGGAAGCATGATCGGAAAAGCTCAGTTGTCTATCGAATGTCAATCCCAAACTCCTAACACAATCAGACACAGGTATAGGAATGCCACCCACCGAAACATGAAGGTTACTTTTGATTAACTCATACTCTCTTTCCTTCGCAAATATAATGATCTTACTTTTAGATGGATTGAGAGCCAGATTATGATTTAGAGCACATCGATTCAGTACGGAAAGATCACTATTAATATTTTGGGAAGCCAAGTGAACGTTATCAGGCGAAAATCTGAACTTAAGCTGGGTATCATCAGCATAGCACTCAGGATCGGCGAATTGAAGGGAGCGGAACAAATCAGTGGTGTAAATGATAAAGAGTAGAGGGCCCAAAATGGAACCCTGTGCCACACCCGAAAGTATGGCTCTAACGCGCGAAGCAACACCGTTCACCCTCACCTCTTGACCTCTGTTAGAGAGAAATGATTTGACAAAAGACACCGACGCTCCGTCAAATCCGTAATATTTAAGTTTCGAAAGAATTAAGCGATGATTCAAAGTATCGAATGCCTTCGAAAAGTCAAGAAGGAGGAGAATCATAATGTCGCCAAGATCAAGAGCTCTAAATATATCGTCCGTCACAGATGCCAATGCCATCACCGTACTATGAAATCGTCTAAATCCATACTGAAAGGAGGAAAACAGCTTGTTGGACTCAAAATAATCACAAATCTGGTCATACATAACTCTTTCGAGGATTTTAGAGAGCAGAGGAAGAATGCTTATAATTCTCAAATCAGACAGTGAAGTAGGATTATGAACCTTCGGTATAGGGTGACCCACCGCATGCTTCCAAGCAGAAGGAAAAACATTGGTCAGGATACAGCTATTCACAATATGGAGGATATAAGGTTCAACAATCGGGGCCGCTAAATGAATCATTCTCAGAGAAATACCATCACTTCCAACAGCGTTAGTTTTGAGGCCGTTCAAAACTCTTCGCATATCCTGAAGATCGACTATTGTGAACTTGAAACGGAGTGTCTCATCAAACAAGTGGTTCTCATAAAAATCCGAAGCTCCAGCACATCTCTCGTCCCCCGTGACACCACTATACTCAGAAAAATAATCATTTATTTCATCAGGGTCAGAAAAGGTACTGGGTAACTGCTTATTGCGGGAACCTGCAACGTGTAGCGTGCGAACAGCACGCCACATATCCGTAGAACTACTCTGAGTCGATTGATACAAAAAATGTTTCTTACACTTCCGAATCTCCATCAGGGTTTCATTACGAAGTCTCTTATAAACGACCCAATCACAATCCAACCCCGTCCTCTTGAAGCGTCTTAGAGCTCTATCGCGTTCCCTCATGAGAGACCTCAGCGTATCAGTAAGCCAAGGGGCTTTGGGCTTCGTGGTCCTTCTTGTCACAACTGGTGCAAATTTATCATAGGAAGCCAACAGAAAATCAGCAAATAATGAGACCTTTTTATTGATATTCGGTTCAATCAAAAATCTATTCCACGGCCTAGAGGAGAGCGATCTGAGAAACCGTTCCTGGTCAAATCTTGAGAAATCTCTATAGGTTACAAATTTAGGAGGGCCTCTGGCGGATTTCAGAGCAACCGTGGCATACACGAGGCCGTGATCACTGATGTGATCGGCATTTAAAACGCCTTTTTCTGTTACCAGATGAGTGGGACAGGAAGTGAAAATTGGATCAATGAGAGTACTAACTGTTCGTGTCACACGCGTCGGCTCTTCAATCAACTGGGTAAGTCCATACGAGGAAAAACAATCCAATAAAGGGTGGGATCCTACAGCTAGATTGACATTGACATCGCCCATGCAAAATATATGATCAGCCATAGGACACACAGAACTCAAAATTTTATCAACATCCCCAATGAAAGTATTAATACCAGACTGCCTGCCCTTTCTGTTAGGAGGTCTGTAAAAGACTCCAACAATCAACGTGATACCCTTGATTTTCATTCGAACCCACATATGTTCCAGTGGCCCCTCCAAATTGACATCAAGATCAAGCACCTCAAACGCATAGCAATCTCTGACATACAAGCACACTCCACCACCTCTACCATATTCTCTATCCCTGCGGACCAAAAGATAATTATCGAGCTTCACGCAATCCGATCCGATACGAGCATCAAGCCAAGTCTCAGACACCCCCACCACATCAAATTGGTTCTCCCTCACAATATCAAAGAAATCGCATAACTTAGGAATTAGAGAACGTACATTTATATGAGCAAATTTCATATTAACTACAACAATGCCAAATCGACTACAAAATCACAAAAAATTAAACAAAATAAAATAAAAATACAATCTATAATAAACAATAAAGAGCGCGTGAACTATTTCTTTGCAGTAGATTTATTGCTTCTAAGAGACCTTGAAGTTGTATCCAAGGACTTCACTCGATCACGCACAACTCCCCCTGAGCCACAAAAAATTTCACTCCGCCCTCCCGATTGACCCTGCCCGTGATCAACAACACCAACACTCTGCATCAACTGTACCTGCGTATTAGTCATAACATCAGAAGCACCGTCCGCACAAACATCAATCTTCTCAGCAGCAATATCCAAGGCCAAACCAGTAGAAGAGCCAACATCCAGCCTTCGTCCCTGAGATTCCCGATGGTCCGCTCGCGTCTGCAATCCTTTATCCTTCAGATCGTTCAATGTAAACCTCTGTCCATTCACGAAAAGGACGGAATTTTTTATAAAAGCTTTATTCGTCTCCTTTTTAGCCTCCTTCAAATACTGTCGCAATATTTTATTAGACTCCCTGTCGAAAGCACACAGGTCGTGGTCAATGAAGACAGAAGTTCCTTTAAGTTTTCTCTTGTTACTCACAACCACCGACTTTGTGAGGAAGGATAAAAATTCAACTTTGATGGGCGAGGAATTCGTTTTACCAAGTTTATATATGTTACTGATGTCTTTCACAGTAAGATTCAGACCAAGCAGACTGTTGATTTCGGAAATAGTCGAGGAAACAACATTGCCAGAATCGACGTTGAGACCAGAAACTATAATGCTGTTCCTACGCAGACGACGCTCCAACAGCACAAACTGTTCCTCCAATCCAGAAACACGATCCCGAAGTGACGAAATTTCCTTCCTAGTAATCTTTCCCTCCTCTCCGATACGTTCCTCAATCTTAGCAAGATCACCCTTCAGTATGTTGGTTTGCTTGTTCAACTCGTCCCTAAATAATTTCACTAATTTTTCAACATCAGACATGATGCAAGATCGTAGCGGGTACGGACCGCCTGCGATTCAAATTGAAGGGCGACAAAAACAACTGGGAACAGATAACAAGTAACAGATAAACAAAACGATGAAACTTCCTACCGTGATCTTGAAATCGCAGTGGTGGCACAGGTGACAGTATCAAAATTCGATGCACTTTCATGAACACTATTTAGTGTGAAAATTTAAATTTTTACCCTGAGAGGACTTCACGAATATTATCAATTTTCCAGGAGCGATCGAAACAACAGGTTGTATATCTAAAGGCACCCATACATACAGTAATATTCTTGACGAATTCCTGAAAGTTTTTATTTCACTTCGTTTCTATATATCTTTCAGAAAATGGGTAATACAATTCGATGATTTCTATGCAATAAAACAAACATAAAACGATGTGATTCTTCAAAGGTAAGTTAGCGCTTACTGAATTCCTCTGAACTAATTCAATAATTTTTCAGGTTTCCTAAAGATTCCACTAATGGTGAAAGAAAGAAGTTTTGTTTCGGTGCAGAGCATATTGTCAGAGAAGGAGATGATGTGTCAAAAATTTTGATTTACACCAAGGGTTTATTGTTAATATTTTGACCTGGCTGGAATTTGGAACTGAAGCACTGACAAAACGATACACATTGTTTATTAACAATGATTCATTATATCATAAAATGATTCTGGAAAATTTCAAATAACTCTCAAATATATTCATAGTTTAATGATATGCACTGATCCCTCTCTATCACCTGAACCCCTTTTTTTGTCTTTGTCAATTCATTCGTAGTGAACTTCTTGTGAAGGGAGAAATTTCTTCAGATACAATTGTTAATTTTTTTATGGTTTCTACAACATGGAGCACGAGAAAAGTATTTTTAGCAAAACTTAGACAAAAGTGTTTTATCAATCAATTTTAGATTAAAATATTACAGTTTTAAAAAGTAAGCACAGCAGATAACGAATATCAATTGAAAATTAATTGGTCAAATAAATTGGACAAGTACCAAGTATGTATACTTTTATGTATAGATGTTACAATTTTATTGATAGTTATTGTACCGTAATTTGAAATAAATGCAAAGTACTCTTTCAAATTCTATTCATACATAACAATAAAAACCTAAGATGTTTCCACAAAATCCAGATCAAAACATACAAGGTATTCATAAAATTAACTTATTACATGCTCAAGGGATATGTCAGTACATATTGACCACTCTAGGGTAAGGCTTCCACAAACTTCTTTTCACTGTAATGCACTAGGAAGTTTTCCTTCTTTGTAACACACTCTATTAGCCGAATAACACATTCAGTCAATCTATATTGCCTCCCTTTTTACAATTGGTACACATGGTACATCTATTCTCCCTGATTTCATAAGTTCATCAACCAGACATAAGTACATTCAACAAGCTGAATTATTTATACTATTTCATTACCACTACCATGAACTGCTCTAATCCAGTGAACATAATATCATCATGTGGTATCCACGATCTGAAATTATGAAGAAGTTTGAATGAATAAAAGTATTAGGACACAGTTAAAGTATTTGTTGAGGACAGATTTGATATATTTCAAACATATTCAGTGAAACGAGATAAAATGTAGAAATATACCTAAGTGATTAATTGTTTTCTCAAAACAAGATGTATTCTAAATAACTCAATCAGTAATACAAACGCAACTTAATTTCACCAAGGAAACGATCAAATAACGAGAGGATGCACATTTGAAAACATGATACAGAAAAAACATCTTTGTGCAGCTGTGCGAATTGAACGTATAGCACCAAAACAAATTTCTAGTTTTGAAAGCAACTTGAACATTAACTTTCTCTTCTAGTCATTTCGCCACATTATATTTGCTGTTCACAACTCATGATTCTCGAAAAAGCAACTCAAAATTGAAAGACAAACTACTTACCTGGTTTTTCTTGTGCCAATATTTTTCCATGTATATACTTTCAAGTTCCACTCCAACCTTTTCGTAATTATGTAAATTCAAGCATCTGGTAGCTCATATATGAACATAACATGATAGGTAGCACTAACCATCATATTAGAATATATATTTCCAATTGAATATCACTAAACACTCCGTTATTTACCTTCACAACTTAACCTAAAATCGAAGTACGTAAAACCGCCGTCAATTTCAAATTTCCCCTAGTTTCGTTGAAATCCCACTCCCTGACATTTCCCCTTATTCGCGCATGCGCACTTAGTATCGCGGGAGCTAGACGCAGCTCACTCGAAGCTTCACCAATTATTTCAAGGATCAAATTATAGGTATAGAATTATGTGTAAATACATATGGCGGTGAGTTTATTATTCATCTGTTACAAATCCAAATTCAGTGTTGAAGGTAACTATTTAGAGAAGGCAAGAAAGTATTTTCAAAAACAAGTTAAAAATTATTATCAAATGAAATTATTTCTATTCCAGATACCAATCCAGAAGTTCCAGTGCTGGCGTTCTATACAATTTATTATCTGTTGCTGAAGTTGGAATGCAACCGAATGTTTCTCAAGTGTTCTGGAAGGTTGTTATAGAGGAGTGGAGCGAGGTATGCAAACGTAAATATCATTGAAAAATGATATGGTGGCCATTATATTCATTATTTTATGAAAGCACTCACATTCATTTATTTATCCTTAGATGAAGGCTTAATTCTCGCTGATTATGAATAAGTTAGAGAATAATTCAATTTGCCAACTCTTTCATTTGTAAATACAGAAACCAAAGCAGCAAACTTGATCATGGTATGTACAACATGGCTTTTTGAATTCAAATTTCGCAACTTCCTTCATTATTTTAGAACAACAAACAGTCTAGAGATAAGAGTTTGCTTGGACCACTTCATTATTTCTCTGATTATTTGAAATTCTGGTTTATGTGACGGCTATCTAGAAAATATTAATAACCCTGATTGAGTGCCCAGTCGACAAATAATCCAGGAAATAGAAGTTCTCCTGATGCTGAGAAATATGCAAGACATGATAGAAACACTAAACATTAGAATCATGAATGGATTTTATATTTTTACCCTGTTTTTTACAGTGAATAAAGCTCTTAAATAAAACAGTGTATCTTTTGAAGAACATTTAATAAATACTAAGTCATATTAATATATCGTGATGGAAACCGCAGTATGTGGTATCTCAAAAAAATCAAGCATTATTTTATTGCACCACTCTGGCCAACTTGTTAATCTACACAACATGCAATAGGTGTTATGTAATTGAATCATTCATTTTCAAAACAACTCAAAAAAAGTCTTAATTGATGAAAACAGAAAAAATTTCTATACAAAAAGTCATAATGTCAACAAGAATCATGAGGCAATAAATTTTCGAAAAACTGTGGTATTATCATTCAGAGGTAAAATAAATATCAAGCGTATTGGAAAAATTTGCTGTCTCTCCTGAAAACTTGGAATGTTGGACATATTGCAGTTTCCACTACGTTTCATGCATTATTATTTTCTCTTCTGAGGATAGCTGCTTCGTCATCATGCCTGGTCTTGCTCCACAGAATGTTTTAGCAATATCAATTTCTGTAACTGGTATGCATCAACCTAAAATCATTTTTATTACTGATAATAATTTAAATACCATTTACCTTACTGATTTTGGGTACATTCCTCAATAAACGAATATCAGCACAAGTGCTGATCCTAGATTTTACAATAAATTTCGCTACAAACAAAATAGCATGAACAAGACTGCATACTTCCTCAAGATCGGCCAGGCCAGTTCAATGGACACAATTGATACTTTTAGCTTCATCAGCGATGCTGTATCTTATTTCCTTTGTGAATGCTCCACCTCAAAAAAATAGAAAGTCTATTTATCACATATATTACAGTAATGTAGTACGTTTACTTACATTTCCTTCAATTCAATATTTTCCTTCAAAAATTTTATTTATTTACAGGCTGTCAAGCGCTCTAGAAGACTTTCATTTGCTTATTGGTGTGAAATCTACTGATACTTTTGAATACAAAATACATTTGCAGCTTCCACGGGAGGAAAATCTAATGAAGGAGTCATCTCATTTTTTTCAAGGTGGTGTAAATCAATACCCTCAATCTTATTTATTTCCTGCGAATATTATCCAACTACTTCTGCATTCGTTATAGAAATTTAAATAAAATAGCCACTTTTAGTATTCACTGATAGAAAATTTAATTAAATAAGATATCTTCATACTCTTGATATATCATTTGAAAAAATATTAAATTAACCTCACGTTGCAGTTAGAAAGAGAGGGAAGATCACACCCGACGTCGTTCGAAAATGGAATCGCCAATTTGGCGATTCCAACTACCGTTGAGGGCGCTGCGAGTTGTAAACAATTACTTGTTTTCTAGGTTCGTTATTTCGCCACCAGCCTGGGTGGCGCTAGGCGATTTGTTTTAAAAATTTCGAATGACAACTGGATATTTGAATAATTTAATTAATTTGTGAAGGAAATGACTGGATTTTTATTTATTGGAGTTATTTAAAGACTCTTTGAGGTGGTGGTGTGTGTTTATGGACATTGAGTGAAGTGAATTGAGGTGAACCAATTGGTTTTTGCCATGAATGATGCACAGATTTTCAAATTACTTGCAAGAACAATTATTATGATCAAATGAATATGTATTACACATTATTGGGTTTATTGAAAGGTAGTAGAACAAAAAAAAAAACAAAAGATTGGTATATTATTAACTTTATTCTTTCTTCTCTCCACAATTCGACAATAGAAGAGGCTACGTTCTCGATGCCTGTTTCCCAAAATTATCGAGTAACAATGTATTTGTGTGCTTTTTCTACATAATTGCCACTACTTCCAAGTGGTATTCAATGGAAGCAGAATTATTCATACTACACACAGGTTTAACTAGGAATGAGTCTTGAATTTGGAATCCTGCGACTTCATTGTTTACATTGATCATTTTTCAAGGTGTTCTGTTCAATGAAAATTTCCCAAGAAATATGATTGAGAAGATTTTGATTTATTATTTTGATCATTTATTGCATGTTATTTGTGAAAATGAATAAAAGATTCTGAAATTATTTCTAGTCTTTATTTGCGTTCAAGCAACAGGGAAATTGTACACATTTTTCATCACACAATATAAAGATAACAATCAAATATGAATGGAATATTCATTTACATTGGAAAATTTGATATTCTACTCACATTTACCACTCACATACCAAAGAAATTCAGAGGGCAATAAGAACAAAAACTTCCACCCGTGATGATAACACATCACAAATGACACCTAACGGAAGAGCCATCTTACCATACATCCTCAAGGTCACAGATAGAATTGGTAAAATACTAAAAAGGCACAACATCGAGACTGTTTATAAGCCGACACAAAAACTTGGGCAAATGATCAAAACAACCAAAGACAAAGTTGACCCACTTTCACAAGCTGGTATTTACAGAATACCTTGTGACTGCGGCAAAGTCTATATTGGCACAACAAAGCGGAGTATTAATACTAGAATTAAGGAACACGAACGGTGCAGTCGACTGAATCAGACAGAAAAATCCGCACTAGCAGAACATGCGCTAATAGATGGACACAACATAGATTTCTCAAAAGCGGAGATTATTTCCAATATTAGAAGTTACTATCCCAGGCTGAACATGGAAGCCATTGCAATTTATAAAACAAAAATAACATAAATAGAAAAGAAGAGACTCCTTTCTTGCATAGCGCCTGGTTACCGACCTTAGAAAAAAACAAAGATCAAGCCGACACGAAGCGGGAGCGATGGGCCAATCAGCATCGCGCACGTAGACGCTCCACTTTTTCCCGCCACAAACCGGCGCGCAGATTACGTTTCCGGTTCGAACGCGCCAGTGTCAGAAATTCAGCGTTCGAGGTACAACCATAGACCGAGAATCCTCTGAAGATGCCTACCGAAGTTGTAGGCGAAACGTTAGGTGAAATTATTCCTAATGGACCACGGCCAATAAGCCCGGAAGACTCTTTTCATACCAGTATATCCGGTCGTGAAAGCTATTCATTAATCCACAATTCATGTTCAAAATCAACAATGTACGAGGTATAGAGATATACCTATACCTACCTAGGTTCAAGCTGCGATGGCGATGTAATTGAGAGCTACCATCACAACCATTGTATAAAGTATCCTATCATTATACAGGGTGTTTCATTGGTGAACGGAAATACTTAACAGGCTGATACCACATTTACGGGCTCTTACTGTCTTCCTCACCGAGATACAGGCTATTTTAAGAATTTTTCTCGAGGCAATATCAGACGAACCACCTGATATATTTTCTTCATATTTAGCACACGTGTTTCTTATTCAAGGCTCAAGAGTATCACTCAATAAACGCAAGGAAAATCCAAGTCCGGGTTAACAAAAAATTAAGAATTGTTGGAATCCTCGAAACACCCTGTATATCAAAATTTTTATAATCTGTTTCCATATTTGAGAATACCATAAAAAACTAAACTGAGGACTGTGTTTAGAATTTCCGCGCAGACAGTTTTACTGCACTAATTTTTATAGTAAAACTGAAAATTTTAAGAACTGGGATACCTGAAAGTATGTAGTTCGAAGTGACTTTTGATGATGAATTATCAAAATTATTACATAGGTAAATAATTGTTTGAATTTACTCAGTAATTTCGTGGTGTCGGGGAAAAAGAGGATGAGTCTATTATTGACAATATTCAGGAAAATTATTTGAAGTTTGATTACAAATTGTCCAGAATCAAGACAAATCTCGTTTTGCCCAAAGATGGACTTATCTCCTTTGTCCCCGGCACCATGGAATTACTTGAAGTTTGATTACAAATTACAAATCGTCCAGAATCAAGACGTATCTCCTTTAGCTCAAAAATAGACTTATCTCCTTTTTCCCCGACACCATGGAATTACTTCATTACATTCGAATTTTCTTTTATCTACACACCATTTCATTTTGTATTTTTAATTTTTAAGATATTCTTTTGTCAGTTATCATTACTGCAAATATTTTTTACTAGAAAGTGAAGTTTTTGAGAACTTGGATTCTTGAAAGTGGTTTGGAGTGTGTGAGAATCTTTATTGAATATGAATCTTTATAATTGTCACCTGTTGTCGACGTTTCGCCTGTTCGAGTGTCTGGAATCTTCAGGAGTTATATTTCAGGAGATGTTCTCGCTGAATTAAGCTTCTATATACTCAGGCAGCTCAATTCAGCGAGAATGTTCCCTGAAATATAAATCCTGAGAACTAATCCACGACGACGGCCGAAATGCTCGAAAGAATAGGTGATATTGAACGATGGCCGTGAAAGCCCCAACCAATTCAATCTTTATAATTATTCACATTGGTGAAAACAGGTCTATTAGGAGAAACAATAGACTTTCAAACCATAATGGACTGTACCCTCTTAATAACTAACTAATTCATTTATAATTAAAAAACACTTCAAACCACTTTCAGGAATCTAAGTTCTCAAAAACTTCACTTTCGAGTAAAAAATGTTTGCAGTAATGATAGCTGACAAAAAACTAGGAAAACCAATATAAGGAAGTAATTATTGTTGATTAAATTAAAATAATTATGTACGTATGTAATAATTTTGATAATTCATCATTGAAAGTCACTTCGAATCACTTTCAGGTAAAAACCACTTTCGAGTTAAAAATGTCTGCAGTAATGATAGCTGACAAAAAACTAGAAAAACCAATAAAAGGAAGTAATTATTGATTAAATTCGAATAATTATGTACCTATGTAATAATTTTGATAATTCATCCATTAAAAGTCACTTCTTAAAATCTTCAGTTTTATGATAAAAATTAGTGCAGCAAAAGTGTCTGCGCGAAAATTGTAAACACAGGCCTCAGTTTAGTTTTTTGTGATCTTCTCAAATATGGAAACAGATTTTCAAAATTTCGTACACAGGTTTAATTTTTTGTTAACCCGGACCTGCATTTTCCTCGCGTTTATTGAATTATACTCTTGAGCCTTGAATAAGAAACACGTGTGCCAAATATGAAGGAAATATATCGGGTGGTTCCTCTGATATTGCCTCGAGAAGAAAAGAGAAAAATTCATAAAACAGCCTGTATCTCGGTGACGAAGACAGTAAGAGCCCATAAATGTGGTATATCCGAAACCACCTCAGTAGGTAATGGGGTACCTGAGACTGGGAAAATAAAAGCTATCGTGGGAAGTTAATTTGCATAATTTATTCCTGTGTGGTATGCCGACTCGCGTGCCAGGAAAGAGAGAGAGAGGGAAGATATTGTTGTTTCATTCTATTCTTGGTCGCCATGTTTTTCTTTTTTAAAAGAGCTATCCGTCGGATTCGAACCCACGGCAACTGTGGCATCTGCGTGGAAACCCAGCGTTCTATCCAATGTCGCCACAGAGCCATGGAGATTTTAATGTGATTTCTGTTTGATATACTTATCATACAGCCGCCATGTTATTTTTTTTAAAAAGACCATCGTGGGATTCGAACCCCGGTCAACTGGGTGAGTATCAAGGATCCTACCACTGAGCTACGGTACCATGAAGAATTAGTAGATGATATCTGTCAAATATACGTTAGAGCCGACACGGCCATCTGCGCGAGAGTTCTGCGCAATAACCCTATGTCGGGTAAATATTTCTAGATGATTACTGTTAGATAAATATGATGTGATTAGCAAACAAGCACTCTGACCTACCACCACAAGATGAATTCTGATTTATTCGGAGCTTTCAGCTTGTGTTATTAGAGGTTTGAACCTGCTTTCGTGGAATCAGAATGAAAAAAATCGGTTTTAATAAAGGTTTATTTCACATTTCAGGAATATTTATAATTTTCTTGAATATTGATATGTTACACATGAACATCTACAATCCCCAAATGATTCACAATTTGTGCATGCCATTCCATCGACAGAATCTGCATCTAAAGGTACACCGATGCATTTCAGAGGGCAGCAAAAACGGAGATTATCGAATATTTTATTTATTTATTTATTGAAACACATATTACAATATATGGATTAACGGGTAACCCCCTATTAGTACAAGGATGAAAACAAATTTACAGAAATCATCAAATAATTTCACAAATACATCGTGTAGTATCCCTAACAAAAATACAATTGAAAAAAAATGTGAAACATACACCACCAAGAGAAAACAATTAAAGTTCAGCAACTCCATAATCGTTAATGTCCTAATTCAATACTGAATCGACGTCCTCAACAAATTTTTGACTTTAGATTTGAACCTATTCAAAGAACCCTCAAAGAAATCGATATCATTTCCCAACGTACTGACAAGATGTAACACTCTATTCATAAAAAAATTTGCATTATAATTGTTGTTACTCAACGAACATCGAAACAATGGAGTATTCCTTGTTATTCGACCAGGGACATTGAAATTTATCAGACTTAAGAGCTCAGGGCAGTCCAATGTCCCATTCAGAAGGTTATATAGAAAGTACAGATCTGCGGCTCGACGTCTCAACACTAGATGTTCGAGGTTAAATTGGTTACGAAGTAACACGTGATTTGCGCTATTGTTGAGAACTCGGAGTCTATATGCCAAACATCCCAAAAATTTTTTCTGTACTCTTTCTATAGTTGATATATCGCACGCATAATGAGGTGACCAAACGCATGAAGAGTACTCCAACAATGGCCTCACCAAGGCACAAAACAGTCTGACAACAGTATGTAGGGAAAATGAAGTCGTCGAACGGAGCATTACACCCATTGTTCTGAGTGACCTAGAAGTGATATGCTGGAAGTGATCCTTAAAATTAAGTCGCGAGTCTAAAAGGACACCTAGATCGTTCACACATCTGACTCTGCTCAAAACAACGCCATCCACCTCATAACGAAACTCAATCGGAGCTCTAGAGCGGCTAAAGGATATTATCTGACATTTTTGGATATTCAACGGTAAGAAGTTAGATTGTGCCCAGTCAGAAAACATGTTTATTTGACGTTGGAGAAAAAGTGCATCGTTTAAATCCCTAATCTTCATGAAAAATTTTGAGTCGTCCGCAAAAAGCAAAATCTTCGTTATGAGACAATCGGTTATATCGTTAATGAATATCTTGAACAGCTCAGGACCAAGATGTGAACCCTGAGTTACACCAGAGGAAACTTCGATGATTCTCGACGAAAAATTATGATAACACACCATTTGTGAGCGTCCACGAAGAAAACTAGCGAACCAGGAAAGCAATGGTCCATGTACACCGACCGCCTCCAACTTTGACAGCAACAAATTATGGTTGACCACGTCAAAAGCTTTGGAGAAGTCGGTGTACACTGCATCGAGCTGTGCTCCGGAATGGAAAGCATCAAGTATATCTCTGATGAGCAGAATTAAGTTAGTTGTTGTAGACTTTCCGCGACAAAAACCGTGTTGTTCGTTCATAATTATTTTGTTAGTATGCCAAGATAAGTGCTTTGAAACTAGAGAATCCAACAATTTCGGTATAGACGATACAAGACAAATGCCTCTGTAGTTTTCAACATTAGTTCTATCTCCTTTCTTAAACGTAGGAATCACATAACTACGTTTCCATACCGAGGGAAAAATACCTAATTTAAGTCACATATTGAATAAGCCGCAGAGAGGGGCGGCCAAAGTACTAACGCAGTTTTTTAAAAGGTAATTTGGCACACCATCAGGATCACTACCAAGCTTGGGCTTTATGCTCGAAATAAGCTCGAAAATTTCAACCGTTGTGAACTGGCAAATATCAATATCCACTGTCCGCTCATACTGACAATTATTTGGCACTACAATGTCCCCGCTGTATACCTCAGAGAAAAAATCCGCAAAAAGATTTGCCACCGTTACACCATCCGATGATGTGACTCCCTTGAAATTCATACGACCGGGAATACCCTGGTTACCTTTACGAGATCTTATAAATTTCCAAAAGTTCTGAGGGTCGTAATTTAAATTATTCTCGATTTCCTGGATATGACGGATATAGAGTGTGTCTGAAAGGATCTTACACTTTTTACGCAATTCACAAAACTTCCCATAATCCAAGTTAGTTCTTGATATCAGATATCGCTTATGAGCCCGTTTTTTGCAAAATATTAAACGAATTAATTGCTTGTTGAACCAGGATGGAAAACTAGTAGCAGTTCTTCTCTTAACAGGAATAAATCTTTGCATACCACAATATAATAGTTCATAAAACCTAGAAACAGACCCGTCCACGTCTCCAGCATCGAAGGACCAATCGCACATAGAAAAGTATTGATTGAGGCCTATATAGTCCCCTTTATAAAAATCAAAGAGTGGTGTCTCGACACAGGAAGACCTGACGGTGTCTGGTGAACAGGTGACCTGAAACTGAAGCGGGCAATGGTGCATATCTTGGGACTTAAGAGAATCGGAAGCCAACATAATTTCAATGAGATGATCATTTGTATATACTAAGTCCAAAAGAACATTACGTCCATTCACTATTCTGCACACCTGAGAGAGTCCCACATAATCCATAGATCCACAGAAGTCGAACAAAGAAGCGTCATCACTCAAAATAAACCTCTCACTCGACCATCTGGCACCAGGAACATTATAGTCACCACAAATGAAAATTCTCGAATTGGGATGGCGGAGCGAGACTTCTTCCACGGACTGGCCATGTGCTGTATAAACTGTCTCGTCCGAGTTCGGAGGTACGTAAACTGCACCGAAAATGAAATCATCCGAACCAAACGTTACGTGCACGAACAATTGTTCAACAGACTCATACGAATGCTTCACGATTCCTGAGCAGAATGAAGACCTAACCAGAATAGCTACTCCTCCTCCTCTAGTCTTCTTACTGTTTTTAACATTCCTATCCATTCTGTAAACACTGAAACTACTCGGACAAACTTCAGCATCATTAATTCCATCATCCAGCCAGGTTTCGGTAAAAATCAAAATATCATAAATGCTGCAATTCAAACTCTCAAAGATGTTGTTTAGTTTCCCCTTGATACCACCCATATTTTGGTAGTACACCATGAAATCCTTAGGGGGCTTCTTTAGTTTTTTTGTGAAATAGAGACAATTATTGCAGGAATCCCCCGAATGTATCTTATTGTAACTGAGTCCTCACCTGCTTTTTTACGTTCTTCAAGTTTATGACGCAACTCGGTTAGATGAGCTCGCTGTGCATCTGTGGAATCAGCTGCTATAGACACTCTCCGGCCATAGGACTCCATCAACTTCTTCCTATTCTTCAATATACTACTCGAAACATCGGCCGAAGAAAATACAACTTTTATAGGTCTGTCCTTATTGGTCCTTTTACCAACTCTAACTACCTTGTTGACGAGGTCGCTCGCAATATTGGTATATATAGTTGTTTCTCTCTTGAATCATCACAGGACACTCTTGTTGAACATTAGTGAGGAAACAATATAATGTGAGGCCACAGCTCATACATTTCACATGATTATCTCCGAACGAATGATATAGAGAAATATACCCAAAGTGATTATATAAAAAGAGGAAAATAGATATCTCTGTACCATCGCATTAATTGATTCTTCATCCATCTTTACACTGAGACGGAACACACTTAAATGATCGTTTCCAAACCGAACATCTCAAGATATGAGAAAAATCAAAATAGTTATAGATAGAAATATTCTTTATTCAGGAAGAATACAAGTTCTAAAAAATAATTTAATATTTCAAATTTACAAATTTTTTCGTAACACAATTTGTGAATGAAAATCTGTTTTTATTCCTAAACACTTTCTGGTCCCATACATCAACATCAGATATGCTTAGTTCTCCAAAGCTTTTCAACATCTTCTTCTTTGCTTCATAATTAGAAATTGTCTCCTTTAATTCCCGGATATTTTTTATGTGCTGCTCCAAAGTAACCATTTTTTTCGAGATAATTTTTCGGAATGAATTTTCGAACCCAATCGAAAAGCTCCTTACAATTTGTCATACTGCACATGCGTGGACCTTTTCCTTTATGACTCATACACATGGGATGCTTCTTCTCGAAGTTGGGGAAGGGGCATTCGTAATTCTCAACATTTATCACGCATACTTTATCACTCAATTCATTAATAAGAAAATCATATTTTTGATGTCCCTTCACATACACAAGGTCAACATCGTTTAAATATTTTCCTAGTATATTTCCAACTTCTTCATAAGATACGAATCCATCGCTGTATCTCAAGTTAAAATGATTATTTTCCAACCATTGTACTTGCTTTTTTTCTTCTAGAGTTAACAAGAAGAATTTCTTTGGAGGTTTGAGAATAAAGTGGGCTATTTGATGGCCATTATTTATACACATCTCTTTGGGTGAAAACTTCCCGTTAATAATGAACCCCTGCACCTTGCGTTGAATTCAACGAATTAAGAAAGTTCTACATGGCTGAAACCCTTTTTACCACTTCGCTCAGCGGTAGACACTCCATGATTGCATCATGACAAATAATACAATAGCAGGTTGTAGATGCTGGAAAACCGATTCGTGACTCAATTTCTAATTTAATGTCAATAGTAGAATTTTTGAAGGTTTCGTCTCTCCTGGAACAATCAATAACGAATATACTTCGTGATTTGAATTGTTCGTAATCCAATACTACGCTTTTCTTTCGATTCATATAACTGATTCCAAAGTTTGAATAGTTGTAATGCACTTCAGCGTAGTCATTCTGATTGAAATCCAGTCTCATTTGTTCTTGCGGAAAGAACTCACCATTCATTAACAATCTCACATCGGAAATATTAAGATTATCGAAATATCCCGAATCTCTTAAAACATTATCTTTTCTGTCTGTCTGAAAACAACAGATGACATATCTCGGATAATTCACTACTGAGGTGGTTTTAACATTCCAAATTTCCTTCGTACTGCCCACCGTGAGAGCAGGAAGCAATGAGAGTTCCCAACGGCGAAATGCTATCAACAGGGGTCTATCGATTTTTATTGATTCCAATAACTCCATTTTCAGTACATCATTAGGATATACATGTTTTACGCGTAACTCGATGCTATGAATCGTTATTTTTCCTTTGGTGGTACCAACCCCTTCTCCAACACCAGCAGAAATTTTCATAGCATTATTATCATTACGTGCTCTTACGAATCTAATCAGTTGTTTTCCACATATAGCCATCTGATAATCATTGAAAATGTTGAGTAAATGCTTCGAAGGTATACGACAATAAAAACTACCATCAGCATTCAAAACTGGTTGGTTGGGATATGTCCATCCAGCGATTCCCATTTCTCTGTTTTCATTTGGTTCATAACAAAGGAAACTATGAACAGACGTTACAATTCCCGGCTCACGTACGCTATCCATTTCAACACCAGATAATTCATAGGATATGCTATCGAATAGAAATGCTCCAGCATTGTTTACTAATTGTACTGTACCCGCTCCGTAAGTTTTTTCCAAAGTACCTTTTATAATCACAGCAGATTCATACATTGTTCTCGAAAGATTTTATGAACGGTAGATATGTTCTAGAGTCGACTCTAATGATGGAATCGTCATTAGTTAATCTTTGATAGATATCGAAATTTCTTCTTGACATCATATCCTAGAGATTGTAAAAATAAGAAATCTTCGACTGATAATCTTTTCACAACCTTTCTTGTCGAACGATCGCGTACGAATGATCTTCTACCTCTGGAGTTGTCATAATTATAATTAAACTGAGGGAATATTAGGACCATTTCTTCAGTTCTAGTCGAACTATTATATCTTCACCTCTAAAGTTGACTGAATTGAAATTTTGGTCTAGTATGTTTAAAGTAAGATTATAAAATTATTCTTCAATACTGGAAGGTAAATTAAATTTTTTGGTATTTCATCAATAGCATATCCAGGGTCAACGCTCAGTGGAAATTCGTATAGAGTATATGAGGGTTGATTATTGTAGAAGGCTCCTTCGGTGATGTTACAATCTATGGGGGCGTTCCACTTGGCGATCACAACGCTCACGCTCACGACCGCTCTTTTCCCCATTCCACTTGCTTGCTAGCGCTATTATGTTAACTCAAGTGGAACGGATTATTGGGTGTTTTGGGCTGTCATGAAAGAAATGACAAGATTGAAAAAAGTAGAAGTCATTCTGAACAATAAATTCAATTGAAGTGTACAACAGTTAGAATTATTATGATAAATATATATCTAAACTGTATTCTGAACGTCCATTTTCACTTTCACGCATCTATTGAGATAGGTCGTCACAGAACATCGAAATATGTGGGTCGATTTGAGCTTGGAGTGAGCGATGATTTTGCCGCGCTCACAAAGACCGCGGTCGTTAAGTGGAACGGCTAAAGGAGCATTTTGATCGTTGTGATCGCCAAGTGGAACGGCCCCTATGTTGACTCAAGTGGAACGGATTATTGGCCGTTTTGGGCTGTCATGAAAGAAATGACAAGAATGAAAAAAGTAGAAGTCATTCTGAACAATAAATTTTATTAAAGTGTACAACAGTTAGAAATATTATAATAAATATATATCTAAACTGTATTCTGAACGTCCATTTTCACTTTCACGCATCTATTGAGATAGGTCGTCACAGAACATCGAAATATGTGGGTCGATTTAAGCTTGGAGTGAGCGATGATTTTGCCGCGCTCACGAAGACCGCGGTCGTTAAGTGGAACGGCTAAAGGAGCATTTTGATCGTTGTGATCGCCAAGTGGAACGGCCCCTATGAATTGTTCGTACTTGAACTATTTGTACTGGCAGGTCCGATTCATGAACTATTCCGGGGCTCAAAACCCTTGATGAAAAACCAAACAGTTTTCGTAAGGAGTTGCTTTTTGTGAAATCGATGTAGTGGGATTGATGATATATTTCGCACTTCAAAGTATTATTATTAGGCCTCAAAGAGAATGTACTTTTGGTTGGCGTAATAACTTTTTCTGGTAATAAAAACCTCTCCAGATAATCAGCGATATCTGATATTTCATACGTTCCAGTAGGAATATGAATCTTTTTTGTTTCTCCTCCTTCTTCGTGATAGTAGAAATAATTTTCACTTATATTCGGTATAGTATTATAGGAATAAAAACCGATTAAGGCTAATCCGTACTGATGATTGGGGTCTAACTCAAGTGGGATGTTGAAATCAATTGATAATGTCGAAGATCGACCTTTCAGAGTGAATATCACAGACATAACTGATACTATTATTAAAAAACAGTTTATTTATATAAATTTATTCATGAGAAATTCTAGACATAATCTACCACAAATTTCACTGTTATAATTTTGATATCTTTCCCGGTTAAACATTATCTTACATTTGAGGTAATTAACCAATTCTTCAGGTGGTTTTGTTCTTTTTTGTCTTCTTTCTCTACTTCTGTTAAATTTTTGAACATCTCACAGACCGAGCATAAGTCCTTCTTCGGTTTAAAGAATCCTAGGTTGAATTTATTGTTAAAATCTTCTTTATAAAAGTGCTCTTTGACAAATGGTTCATTACTTTCCTGACATTTTTCTTTATACAATCTGTACATCATACTAATATTGAGGGAGCCTTCTAGATATTCTTTTGATGTAGAGGATCTGCAATAGTGTGATTCGGTTCTGGGAAAGCTGTTCACATGATCAATTATTCCTTTTACTAGTGAATCATTCACTTTATTGGCTCTATTGGAATGAGTTCCTCGTTTTTCAGGTGTTAAGAAATCAAATTCGTTTTTCTTTTTTAGTACCGTGTCAATTGAATTATTTGAAATATTCAGCGTGTTCTTAAAAAACAGCTTACATACTCTAATTTTTTGATTATTCGTCGTGAAGTAATAGGCACAAATAATCTTCCTCTTTTTGTACACTTTTTCATTTTTCGGCTGGATTCTCTCTATATTTCTAGCCAAGTACTCTCTTTGGAGGGTCTTATTACCAAGTCTGTAAAATTTTTGAAAAAGTTCAGTTCTATCGGCTTCCGAAATTTTTTCAGTACACCTATATTGACATTTTTTATTGTCACATGAAGGCAGCACTTTTTTAGCCTCATGCTTTTTACCAAGTCTTGATATGTATTCTTCACCCGAATTGATTTTTCTCTTTTTAATATTTCTCTGCCAGTTTTTTTCATTTCTTTGTAGTTTTCTGGATTTCTTCATTTTTAGGTCATCTTTTCCATTCGTGTCGTTATCCACAGTTTCTTCTGGATTTTGTACATTATCCTCTTCTTCTGACTCTGAATCAAGCACACTGCCAACAAGACTGGTATTCATCGCTTTTTCTGAAACATCCAATACTGCAATACTGCTTTCTTCATGGTATTTTTTTTCATCACATGGTACAAAGTCTGGATCTTCTATATCATCATCCACAGAAAAATCGGAGAGACTGTCTTCATTGATTCTTTTTTCATTCCCTTCTCTACTTACTACATATCTTGGCAGAGCATTGCCATTGTCTTGGAGACATTCAAGATCCACTGGAGTAAGTTCAATTAACTTAGTTTCAGTAAGGTCATGGGATACTTCCGACCTGATTCTCTTGGCTGTTAGAATTGAAGGGGGCTGATAATACAAATTATCATTATTACTAGAACTTTGCTCGTGAAGCCAGTCTAAAATCCTCTGGTTCCTATTTAGATGGAATGGCGACTCTTGAGTTGATCTTCCTCCTAAGGAAAGTTATTTTGTTAAAAAACTAATATCTTGTTATGTAAGAACTCTGTATTCTGTAAAATAACATATTACCACTAAGTTCTTAAAGATTTTCTAATTGAACTATTATTTCACCCCCTTCCTCAGAATATATTTTGCTCAAAAACAAGCCTAACAGCTCTCTTATAAATAGCTATCCTTGAGCCAAACTCAAAGTAAATTGCTCAATTCATTCGAAACAGTATTAATTGAATATTGTATTTCATTCTTACCTTCCTCATTCTCCTCCTTCTCTAATGCCTGTTTCTTCGCCATTTTCAGAATCTTCTGAGCTCTTGACATAATATGTTCATTACACTCACTCGTCATGTTTTCACAAAACGTCTTTAACAGTTGAAGTCCTATCGAAAACTAATAACCGGTGGCTCTAACAAGTTCAAACAAATTCTTTGTTGGATACCAGAAGTCAGTGAAACAGTGAGATATGTGTTTTATCCCAGTGTTGCATCAAATATTCCTAGTGTTACAGTGGGATATCACTTTTATCCCAGTGTTGCATGAAATATTATTATTCACTTTGGATTTCTGCAACACTGAGATATATACAATAACTGATATTCTAATGATAAAAACATATATCTCTGTGTTTCACTAGTTTATTTCATCAATTTGGAACTCAAAAATGGAGATATCCCAAAATCGCAAATTTTCAACTTGTCCCACTGTTGTCCTGGGGCGACGATATGCACAGGCCTCAAGCAAAGGGAATCAAGAAGATACATCAACACAATTAACACAGCAGCTATCAACATTCCTTCAAGAATTTAAAAATATGTTCTCACAGCTTTTGAACCAGAACAGTATGATATTAAACCTCCTCACCACTGTTTTGAAGAAACTACCATAATGGCAAACAAAATTCTTAGAATTGCGACTTGGAATGCTAACGGTCTAACAAACCATAAACAAGAAATCATATCCTTCTTAGACATGAATAAAGTCGACATTCTCCTAATCTCTGAAAGCCATTTCACCAACCAAATAATGTTTACGCTCCCTTACTACTCTGTCTACCATACCAAGCATTCTGATGGAACAGCCCATGGTGGTTGTGCAATCATCATACGAAACTCAATATGTCATCAAGAACAAGAAAGTTTTCAAACAAACGCCATTCAAGCAACTACGGTAAAAATCAGAACTCATATTGGTCATATATGCATAACATCAGTATACTGCCCACCACTATACACGATTTCAACTGACACATACAAAGAGTTTTTTTCTACCCTGGGAAACAAATTCATTGCCGGAGGTGACTGGAATGCCAAACACACGCACTGGGGCTCCAGATTAACAACTACTAAGGGTCGCAACCTGATGCAGGCCTTGATAGACAGAAATTATAAAGACCTATCAAATGGAGAGCCAACATACTGGCCAACAGATCCAAGAAAGCTGCCTGACCTATTAGATTTCTTTATACTGAACGGAATCCCAACGCAAAACTGCTCTTTAGAGTCCAGTCATGACCTAACATCCGATCATTCTCCTGTCATCATGAACCTGAAAAGCTCGCCTGTTAAAGTTGAAACTCTACCAAAATTGGCCACGAAACACACCGAATGGTACCATTTCCGTGAATACATCAATGCAAAACTAACCTTCAACATGTGCATAAAAAACCAAATAGAAATAGACGAAGCTACCAAACATTTCACGGAAACAATACAACAAGCAGCCTGGCATGCAACTCCCTGGATAAAAAAAGAAATCCCCAGTGCGATTAGCACACCTCTGTATATAAGGCAACTGATATCAGAAAAAAGGAGAGCAAGAAATGTGTGGCAACGGTCTCGCAATATAAATGATCTTCATATATCCAGAAGATTGTCACGGACCCTAACAAAGACGTTGAAAGATGCACAAAATGCTTCCTTTGAACAGTACACTGAGCAATTAACCACAAAGATCACAGTTTATGGAAGGCTACAAAAAAGTTCAAAAGGTCAACACCAGCAGTAACACCGATACTTACAGCAAATGGTTGGGCACGTTCAAACAATGAAAAAGCTGAGATCTTTGCAACACATCTATTGAGGGTTTTCGAAGAACCAATGGAAATACCAGGTTTTGAAAAAAATGTCCATGAATTTCTGGAGGTGCCTTCTCAGTTGTCACTTCTTGTCAGAGCAATATCTCCCAATGAAGTTAAAGCAGAAATATGCAGACTCAAAAACAGCAAAGCATCCGGACATGACTTAATAACTCCGCAAATCTTGAAAAATCTGCCTAAAAAAGCAATAGCTTTATTTACCACTATATACAACCGTATGCTGAATTTGGACTACTTTCCGATTTTATGGAAATACGAACATATTATCATGATACACAAAGGCATTTGATAAAGTATGGCATGCAGGGTTACTATATAAAATTAAGAAAAAACTTGACAACAAGTACTGCTTAATCTTAAGATCATATCTCTCCGACAGAAACTTTTCAGTAAGATACAATGGCTCTCTGTCAAGCTACGTCTCCATTAAATCTGGTGTACCACAAGGCAGTGTGCTGGGACCATACCTGTATCTACTCTACACCGCTGATATGCCAGAAACTTGTAATACAACAATTGCAGCATTCGCAGACGACGTCGCAATATTAGCTACCGATAATGACCCAGACATCTCCTCTAGAAAAGTCCAAGAACACCTTGATCAATTCAACAACTGGTATAAAACTTGGGGGATGACACTGAATAACAACAAATCAGTGCAAGTAGTGTTTACTACACGCATAAACTCCTGTCCCACTCTAACACTAAATGGAAATATTATACCAACAAGGCAAAATGTCAAATACCTTGGACTGCACCTTGACCAGCGACTTACATGGAAGAAACATATAGAAGCCAAAAGAAAACAGCTTGACATGAAAGTTCGGACGATGTACTGGCTTATCGGAAAAAGATCAAAATTGACCATCCAGAACAAACTACTGCTGTATAAGATAGCCCTCAAACCTATCTGGACTTATGGTATACAACTATAGGGCTGTGCAAAACCATCCGTGATTAACTCCATCCAAAGATTCCAGTCGAAAACTCTCCGTTTGATAGCTAATGCTCCATGGTATGTCACAAACCAAAGAATTCATGAAGACCTTCAAATACCATTCGTATCAGAAGTAATACAATCCACCTCCACCATCTACAGAGGAAGACTACATGGACAGTCGAACGAGCTAATAGAATACCTTTATATGCAAGGACCAAGCAATAGACAACTAAAAAAGACATGGCCTGAAGATCTCCCAGTAGAAACTGCTAACGAGTAGAAAAGTCGCTGGACTTTTCACTCTCATCCTCCCCATTTATTCTCCCTTCCAATATACCCAGCAAAATTACTTAATACCTTTATGTGTAGATTGTATATTGAGCAATAATTGACATTAAAAAAAAAAACATGAACACTGTTCAACCAAACAGGGCGACAATATTCAGCAGCAGAAAAAACCAAAGCAAGCGCTGCCGTACGAAGTAAAACGAAATAAAACGGTGTTTCAATAGGTGAGCCACAGCTGTGGTTTTTCCAATTAATTGTAATGAGTACAGAGAACATTAAGTGTTTGATTAATTAACTTTATTGTAAAAAGTTAACATAATTACACTCCTATTAAATTCAAAAGAGGCATCATTTTGGCTATGGATGCAAATCTGGAACAATTTCTATGTCATTTTGAGTTGTGGTGTTTTCAGTTCTACTGTCATCATTGTTTTCTTCGGTAATATTGTTTCCTGACACCTCAGTCTTATCAAATAAGTATTTAAGTTGTTCGAGTGTTACTTTGTTTCTGTCCCATTTCTCTACATCTGTACTTGTTGCAGTCAGAATACTTTCTTCAATCGTGTTTCTAACACAAAATTTGTGAACGAATGTTGGCCTGAAAATTATATATAATGAAAAAACTTCCCATATCTGAGCTTCGGAAAATCGTACTTTGTTTGACCTATTCGATGTACTCTACCAATTGCCTGTAGTTCATCTCCTGGGTTCAGTAAGGGTTCCATGAGGATAACATGAGTTGCTTCTACAAGATTGAGGCCTTTACCTCCTAAATGTATGGGCAATAAGAGAGCAGTGACATTCTCATTCTGAAACACATATCATGACTTTCAGATTTAGCAGCTTTAAGGTGGATTTCACAAAGCTTTGATTGTGCGATCACAAACTCTGACGTAAATTCGAACCAATCGATTTACTCGCTTTGGAATTTCAACGAATCGCGGTGGCTCCAATTGATTTGATGGTTCAATCAAAGTTTTATGAAACCAACCCTTAGTGACAGAAATTAGCAAAGATGAAAAAATGATTTGACAATTTACATAGTTGTGAAAGTTGTTATTAGTTCAATATAATTGTTTGTCAAAGATAATTGAGTTTCTCATTCAAGCTTCAAAAATGCTGAAAATAATGGCCTTCTACAAATTTTTTGAGTTAAATTGTCCAATACAAAATATGAAGATAATATTTTACAGGTGTTTCATTGGATAGAAGTTGAGGAAAATGGTAATTGGTTCTTGCGCACCTGATGTACCATCTCTAAATAAACTGGGGATGAAGCAGGCACAATTCGAATATCATAGTATATATATATATTCTTTTGAATAAGAGAGCTAAAATAATACAATAAATGTTGAAACAAAAAGAACCTAAGCTTATCATAGTGATGAGGAATAACGTAGAGGAATGAATTTTCTCCAATTTTTGTTTCAAAAATTTTTTTGTAGGGTGTCCGCGTCTATAAAATTCTTCGGGTCAAAAGTCAAAAAATCGACTTTTTGCAAGTTTTTCTGAAATATCTCAGTTCCTATAATATTTCAGCTATTTTTACTTATGATAAATATTGTAGGGGAATAAATTCTCTTCAACTTTATTCTCCCTACAGATTATATTTCAATTGATACCAGGGGTGATTGTTATGGAAATGTTGTATAACTACTCGGTGTCCCGAAATTAGCCTCGTCAGTAAAAAAACGCCTTTTCAAAAATTTAGAATGAACCGATTCGATGATGGAAAATAAATCAGACGAGAAAAAAGTGTCCACGAAGAAGAGCTGCAACGGGCTCAATATTGTCGTTCGTCGTTCTATGAAAATTTTAAATACATGGGTATTTATATTTTCTCAGGTGATTGCGCAAATAACTCGAGAACTGCTACTTGCATAGTTTGTACCGAAACCGTTTGTTTCTTGAAATTGTACCATTAGCGAGTAAATATTGTTTCATGGGTAGCCTACACGTCCTGGATACCAGACAAAATAAAAATAATTTGAATTTCGCGACCAGCGCTGTCAACATGATATAATAATAATTTATTCGCACATGATAAACTTATGAATACGAAGATATATATGCACAAATAATTTGCCATCAAGTAATTGCATGGTATATCAAAGGCTATATCAACTTGTCCACAAATAAAAGTATAGCAGGTATGCGAACACACAAATATTATCATATAAACATTGAAAGAGCCAACAACAATTATAATGTATATTGGACTACAAACATAAAATGAGTACACAGGTACTCGAAAATTATCGATCCAAAAAATCACTCAACCTATAAATAGTTTTTTTCCAAGAGAAGAGACATTTAACTTTCATACTGAAAGCAGCCGAACTGAGTTTCTTATGGCATTAAAAGAGTCTTCCGGGCTTATTGGCAGTAGTCCATTAGGAATAATTTCACCTCACGTCTCGCCTACAACTTCGGTAGGCATCTTCAGAGGATTCTCGGTCTAAGGTTATACCTCGAACGCTGAATTTCTGACACTGACTTGTTCGAAGATGCCTACCGAAGTTGTAGGCGAAACGTTAGGTGAAATTATTCCTAATGGACCACGGACAATAAGCCCAGAAGACTCTTTTAATGCCAGTGTATCCGATCGTGAAAGTCATAAAACTATTTATTAATTGCCTCTACGGGGAGGTAACATACAATTCCATTCGACGATTGGACTTGTTGAAGAAGAGAAAAGCAAACCAACTATGCACCCTCACCTTTCTGAAACATTGTCGAGATACAAATGTCATTCCGAACTTCGTACGCTTTAGAGCGGCCGTACACGGGCAGCTTCGAGCAGTCAGGGGGGTGCAGCGAGAGTACAAAAACGGGAAACGCAGAAAAATCTACGACCTGCGTTGCAACTTCATTTCCTAACCTCTCATCTGTCATAACTTTGAAAGCTATGTCAAAATCGTATGTCGGAGATACATGAAATGGGATGAATGACAGAAATACAAAAAGGAGGCAAAAGTAGAAATTAGAAATGTTATGTTATCTGAATTTGTCAATCTAGTTTTCATCGTTTTGATCCTAGTTAGTGCTAGTGATTTTATGTATTAATATTTTATTATTGCGGTGAAATGTTATCTGTATATGATGTAGTTTTTGTGGAGATTTTTTTCAGGTGTTTTACTTTTCAATGTAAACAGTCTTTGTGAAGATTTTTTTCAGATTTAATGCAAGGCAGGTGAAAGGTAATAAAATAAATAACTGGTTAGTTTTGACTCATTCAATTCATCAAATAAGTAAATCTGTTCTAGAGAAAAAGTTATGATGTGGTCAACTCAAAGCTTTACCAACCGTTAATTTCAGAAGTAATCACCTATTAAGTGAATGATACTTATTTCTTTTGTAGGTACAAATGGATCTTCTCACCTTTAAAATTAAAGAACCGCAAGTGCTTCCCATCCTGGGTGACTTCGTCTTATTGTGCTCTTGTGAAGTGCTTCAATCATAAATAATCAAAAACTACCGTTCCCTCAATTACTTAATATCTTTGTTAAAAACATTGAGGTAGTTGAAATATTATTACGTTATTGCAGGAATCTGGTAGTGGCTGTTCAATTTATCATTATAAACAACCTGAACCAATTTTCCAAATAAGAACGATCTGTATCATATATTCGGAATAATTTTATTACTGTTTTGTTTTATCGAGGAGTAAATTCAATTTACGTGTTTCACAGAATTGCTGTATAAAAGGAACAAAATTAAAGAAATTATTGTTTAAAATATGGTTTTATTTTGAAATGCTCAAATCCTTTCAGGTTTTAATTTCGAACATTTAAAATTAACGTAACCAAAGACCAGTATTGTCGATTCTAGTATGACTGACGTATGTCAAAAATTTAACAAGCGGACTCCCCTTAAGCACCAAATAGGACAGGTCCCACTTGTTTTCGAAATGTCACAAATGTTGTACCCTCGTTACTAAGGAGCTAGCACTTCTTATATTTTGATGTTCTGTGCGAGCAGTTGAGACCGACTGCTTGAAGCTGCGACAGCACGGTGAACCATAGGCATTCATTCGCTGCCGTACACACGACTGCTCGAGCTGTCGTGACCGCTTCAAGCTGTCGACGCAACTCGTGTCTAGAGTAGAGACAGAAATTTCTACTTTGGCTTCGTGATTCAGCATGCGCAATGAGCAGTCTGTTGTTATTATTGTTGAACGCAGCGTTGCCAACCGTACTATAATTATAGTATTTGTACGATATTTGCTACATCAGGTACTATAAAATTTGGAAGTGGATATAGTACGCTTTTTGTACCATAATTTGATAATATATATCTGCCATAATTTCAGTAGTGCAAAATCGAATATTTCAGTAAATTCAAAAATTTCAGTAATAGCTTTAATTCTAAGTATATAGTTTCATAAACAATATTAATGGAAAACTTAATATAGTTGTCTGGGCATTGTTCGTTACTGCTTTCGCCATTTATAGGAATCGAACTGAAAAAAGCATGTGGATGAAAATTATAGAATCTACTATTAGAAACGTATTCAATTTTAATATTCTGTCTTTTGTTTACTTTTCAGGATCTTGCATTTTGTTTGAACCAACAAAACAAATGTGCCTGTAATAATATGTTCAATCACGTCAAGAAAAAGTGAAACTAAAATTATTTGTATTCTCCTAGGAGATTCTGCTGCTGAGCTAGAACTCGATTTGAAATAATTCCTAATTAATTAATTGTGAGCCCTGAAAGTACTTTTTTTATGAATTTTTTCCCTCTAAATTTTTTTTTTCATTGAGATATTCAAATGGTAAGAAAAAATTTAATTCCTTGTTTTCAAATTATGGTACGATAATTCTGTCAAATGTACTATATTTGGCCTGGCTGTTGTACTATGATACTCCATCAAGGGTTGGCAACACTGGTTGAACGTTCAATAGAATTACGGAATAGGTATTTCGATATTATTCCTTTCGATACTTTTCATCGAAAATGGTTGCGGCATGCGAAATATGCAAAACCACATTCACCAATAGAAGCTACTTAAGAATGCAGATAAAGAAATTCCATCCTGATAAGTACGTTATGTTTATTTATGTTTACAATTTTGATGTTCAATTTTCAGTAAATCAATTTAGTTCACTTTTTATTGTTCCCCCTGTCACAAATCTTTCATTTGTCTTTGCAATAAATTAAGGTGGGCTATTATGAATGGACTCCATTTTTTTCGGTGCAGTGAATAAACTACTTATACCTGCCTTTACTTTGCCTGAATATCAGGAAAAAAAAACTGAGGGGAGCGATTTTTTGAATTCACTATTATGAAAAGGGGTCCTAAATTATTGCCTTTCTGGGATACGGGGAATTGAATTTCTTAAAAAGAAGAAATGAGAAATAAATTGATGTCGCTAAATACTTGCATGCATGGTATCCTGAATGTGATGGTTTTTTTTTTATAATTTTCAACGAAATAAAATCAGGTATTACTTAAAATAGTCCAATCTCAATGAATTTATCATTAAGGATTTATTTTGAATAGTAGGAATATTTTTATTGATAGCTTCACCTTTTGTCAATCACGCGTAATATTTTATTTCAGATCAGTTCACCAAATTAACGTATCAATATGAAACAACTTGCAACGAATGTAATGAAAGTTTTGTAAAATATTTAAATTTAGTTTTATGAGTGAATTTATGTATTTTTATTAGTTACAAAATGAATATTAATAAATAGTAATAGTGATACATAGCATAATTTGAAGACATAAATACATAACTCCCACCTTATTTCTTAGTTCTCATCAGATGGTAATATTTTGCTTTCCTTAAAAAACCCGCAAGAGTTCTGAAACAATAATTAATACAGGGTATCCCAGATGAGATAGAACAAATTTTAATGAGAGACACAGGGCAACTAGAGGATCACGAAAAACCCCCATATATAATAACTATAATATAATATTATAAGTCCTAGTTTCTGATTCACAGGGTTATTTTTTAAATTTGAATGGTAGTTAAAACCTCTAAATCTCCTGAAAAAAATCACCGATTTTTTTGTTATTTGCAATGAAGATAGATCCAAGAGGTTCAAGTAAAGTATAACGATAAGACGTATTTGGACAGTCCTCAACACTTCGCGAAATCACCCTGTATAAAGAATTTCAAGAATATATCAGCACCTCAGAGGTAAAGTGTGTTAAGTCACATTTTTTTTCCGACACGAACTTTCTACTATATTGGATTCACATTAGTAAATTCTAGCTAGTGGAACACATTTTCGACTCCCTAGGCGACAAGAATTTATTTCTTCTTTCTTCGAAAATTAATACCCCGTATCTCAGAAAGGAAGTAATTTAGGACCCCTTTTCATAAAAAAAAACTCAAAAAATCGCTCCTCTCAGTTTTTTCCATGATATATTCAGGCAAAGTAAAGGCAGATATAAGTAGTTTATTCACTGCACCGAAAAAAATGGAATCCATTGATGATAGCCCACCTTAATTTATTGCATAGTAAATGAAAGATTGTGTTTTTAAACAATAGGAACAATAAAAAGTGAACTAAATTGATTTACTAAAAATTGAACATCAAAATTGTAAACATAAATAAACATAACGTAGTACTTACCAGGATGGAATTTCTTCATGTGCATTCTTAAGTAGCATATATGTGGTTTTGCATGCCACAATAATTTTTCGATAAAACTTTTGAGAACACTACAAAATACATATTCCGTAATTATATTCAACGTTCAACAACAATAAACCTACAACAGACTGCTCATTGCGCATGCGGAATCACGAAGCCAAAGTAGAAATTTCTGTCTCTAGACACGAGTGTCGACGCATGACTCTACTGCGGCAGCGGCACAGTTCAGAAATATAAACAGTTATATCACTCCTGCAATTATCTGAAGCAACATTGTTCGACCAATAGGAAGGAGCTTGGCTACCTTATGCGCGCAAGCGCATCGATCGTTTCTGTACAGAGCGGTATTGAAATTGATTTCGTCAGCCATTGTGTTCATATTATTTACCAAGTGAAAACGATTGATTGATGAGCAAAGATAACGAATAAGTTCCTTATCGTATTATCAACAAGCAAGCGAATAATTATTTCAAAGGATTGCATTACAGTATATCCTTGTAATCAATAGTATTTGTTACAGGAAAAAGTAAAATTTGAAGAAACATGGGGGTTTTTTCTGTGCAGCAGCTGATAAAATACTCATCGCCATGATGATCCCCAAGATTCATAACATAAATAGGCACCACAAGGAGAAGATGATGGAATCAAAAATGTGTAATGGAATTTCTCATGTAAGTAGTATATCAAATGAAATAAAAAAAAACGTGTTGGCAATGAACACTTTTCTTAATTACAGGGTTGAAAAGTTGTTGGATCTATTAGACAAATTGATGGACATGGTTCAGTACATCAACTGTTGGTCTTTTCTGTGCAGCAGCTGACAAAATACTCATTGCCATGATGATCGTCAAGATTCGTAACAGAATAGGCACCACAAGGAGAAGATGATGAAATCAAAAATGCGTAATGGATATGAATAAATGAAAGTTGAGGAACAATCATACTTTCCAAATAATAAATACTTCTTTTATCTTAAATTTTGGGTAAAGCTTCAAAGATGACTGATGAAACTATGTAAGTATGCCGCTCTCGCTATATTTCTATTGGCTTGGTAATTGCAAGGCATTATTTTATTAATAAATATTTATATCCTCCACCAGGCACACTCACAAATAGCATACGCTCATAACCAGCATGCCCTCACTAACACCTATAGGAAAAAAGGAAACAGCTACCTGTGATTTCCTTGTCATTTACTAAACATACCCACCATTGAGACTATGTATGAATGGAAAGGTGATGGAAGAAGACTCAGATGTAAATGTTAAGTCACCTTAGAGAAGCATTAGAGATTATGGGTCGGTTTCACAAAACTTTGTTTGTACCGTTAAATTAATTGGAGCCACCGCGATTCGTTGAAATTTCAAAACGAGTGATTCGATTGGTTCGAATTTTCGTAAGGTTTTTAATCAAACAATTAAAATTTTGTGAAACCGACCCTATGTGTGTAAATGGAATGTGTTTGTGAAGAGTTGTAATTGCATGAAGCTCAGGTTTAGAATTTGCATTGTTATTTTTGTTCACAAATTGTTAATTTTTCATGGTGTGGAGTAATGTGACTTTTGTATAATTGTCGTAGACTTGAATATTTAGTTTGTTACGTATTGTGTACATTTATACAAATATTGCATTCTGGTTCAGGTGTTGGGGTGTTGGGAGCCTGATATTTATAATCAATTAAAAAATCTATTCATGTACATGATATGTTTTGAAAATTCGCACCTTGTGAAGTATGCGCTCTATATAATGATTTGAAAATGCTGTGTTTTCTCAATATTCTCTATTGAATTAAACCTTATATCTTCTAATTTTTCTGTATTTTATTTAATTGAACTTTCTCATTAAAGAATTTGGAAATATTATTGTGTTTGACTTTCCTACTGACATTCCTACAGCTTCAAAATAAACATAACAAGAACGATCATCCTCTTCCATGAATATACATAATTATGAGGTATTATTTTTGACAAGTCATACTTTCATGACTATTTTAAAATATTAGTTATTTGAAATCTACTGGAGATGATCAAATGATACATAATAAAAAAGTATAACCCATGATTGCCCTATTAAATCCATTTAATGAATCAATGGATACTTCAGGGTGAAATTTTTCATCAGAATTCAGAACCAAGCGCTTTTGGTTTAATTGAAGACCATCATAAATATCAATAGATATTATATTGCCTGATCTGTTGCACCTTCATAAAACTCTTTCTCTTGATATTGAAGCAAACAAAAAATGAATATGCACTAATGCTTCAAGATAAGATAAAAAATTTAATTGATAACAATTCCATTGAATATTAATTACTTCTATTTTGTCCAGTACATTAGAATGTTCTAATTTAATATTCATATTTTCATACATTACTTGCCCAAACTACAAAAATTAATGTTACACGAATCATTTCGCATATGCAGCAAATCAGAAAAATATTTAGAGCTGAATATAATTCAGTCCGTTCCTGTTCAAAAACTGTCACTCTGTAAAATAATGGTCGAATTGCGCATGATTGTTCAAGGTTCTGCGATCGATATGCTTCAAAATTTAGTGGGGAGTCGGGCAACTGTTATATTACTAAACTGTGACTGCGGTATGAAATCAACTGCTCGAGCGGTCCGTGTACGTCGCTCTGCCGTTAACAGCTCGAGCTGTCCGTGTACGGCCGTACATTCTTTGTCCCCTCAGGATGATCCCATATACAGCCAAGCTGTGGAACGATGCATAATATGCCAGCTTCGCAATATGGGTATTAGAAATATTTCTCATTCTCCTTATCATGAAAATGGACGTTGACAACTTCCTACACAAGCTCGATATGTGATTCTTCCAATTCAAACTGGAATCGAAATCTACTGCCAGATACCGAATCGAAGACCTTGCCTCCCTTTTATTGGTGAAGTTTCTGTGTTTTGTCAGGATTCACTTGTGGTCCATTAACTGAAATCCAATCACGAGCCAAGCCTCGCTCGTTTCAGTGTTCTCTTGCAAGCATGATCTAGCTAGAGGAAAAACTATTCAGGAAAGGAGTATCGTCCGCATATGTGCATGTTTTGTTCGACGGAAAATTATGAAAAATATCATTTAACAATATTGGGTCAAGAATTGAACCCTGTGGTACACCTCTCTCTATCATTCGAAAGCCAGAAATTCCTTGATTCCATTTTACAGCGTCCAAAATGCTCTCAAGGACGTTGTTACAGTTCATCTAATTCAATTTATTTATAAACAAAATATCGTTCTTGGTTTATTTGTTTGGGATTCAATTTCAAATTATTTATTTATTTATTTATTCATACGGCATTGCCATTTTACATAAAGAAGTACAAATTGCCAAAAACAAAAAAGAAAATACAATTCAATTTATTTGAGCTCATAAGAGAAAAAACAACATTCATGTTGATAATCTCTTACCTATAATTAACGCAGAACTAAACGGGTCTGTTCCTAACCACTCAAATTTTGAGATTCAAAATACCTCTTTAGGACAAATATTGTACTCGAGAATAAGTCTACTGGACAATTATTAGCTTAACGTTGTGATCTAATTAAAGGATTGTTCAAACCATAATTAGTTGGTGTGAAATCTATGAGCAAAACCTCTCGGGTCCTCGAGAATTCAGGTCTACAGTTCAGTCTAATTTTGCTCATCAAGTACTCGCAATCTGTGAAATTATTAATCACCTTGAAAATGTAATCTGGCAACATGGCAGGGAAAACCTAGACAGCTTCCTGGTACATCTGAACAGCATAGAGGAATCAATCAAATTCACAATGGAAATCGAAGAAAATAACCGACTACCTTTCCTCGATGTACTTGTTCATAAACAGAATGGAATTCTTAAGACCACAGTCTACAAAAAGCCAACAAACACGGGCCAATGTCTCCACTTCGAATTCAACCACAATCTGAACACCAAATTGGGAGTAGCCAGATGCTTATACGACAGAGCAACCAAGATTTGCTCCAGTCCAGAAGATCGTGATGAGGAGTTCAAGAACATAACAGAAACCCTCAAGAGAAACGGCTACCCCAAGAAGATACTTCAGAAAGCCAGAGAACCAAGAGAAGCGGCAGTAGGGCAACAACCAACAGACAATGAGCCGACCGAAACGATAACCTCTGTCATACCATATGTGAAGGGATTATCCGAGAAAATAAGAAGAATTGGTAACAGATACAAGGTGAGAACAACATTCAGGACCAAGGATACTGTCAGGGGAAAACTCACGAAGGTGAAACCTGACAACGAGGATCAGAGAACCAAAGATTGCGTCTATTAAATACCATGTGAATGCGGCAGAACCTACATTGGGGAAACTAAACGCCCCCTGAAAGTCAGAATCAAAGAGCACCAAAGACTAGCTCAACTGGGGGAAACAGATAAATCCAGGCTAGTCCAACACGCTTGGAACGAGGACCACAACGTCAAATGGGATGAAGCTTCCATAATATCAAAGGAAGAAGGATGGAGAAGAAGAAAATTGAAAGAAGCAGCTTTCATGGCAATAACTCCTAACCCAATCAGCACGCCCTCTCTGGAAATAAAAATTGTCTGGGTGCCCATACTAAGATCTGAATTGAGGAGGACGAACCCGACCCAAGGAAGCAATTAATCTTAACATGAACCAGACCTGACCTAAAAATAACCTACTGCGCATACCAACTGCGCAGGTAGAAAAAGTAAAGGTGACTTCTAACACAAAAAGTATAATTAATATATAACTTAAATCGTATAATAATTCCCTGCTTTGGTAGACTAGTGGTTAGAGTGAGTGGAATTTCGGAAATTGCACCTCGGATAACTCGCGTTCGAATCCCCACACTGTAATTGCGAAATTGAAAAAAGTATGGGGCGCACAAGTCCAGACAGAACAAGTTTGGCAACAACCGGTCCTTCTCAGGACCAACAACACCCTGAAGACGGCAGGCGAATGCTTGCCGAAACGTCGGTAACAACCAACAACATAGATAATGGAAACAGCCCAAATAATGTTTCAACAAATACACCATTATCAAGAATATCTCGTTCACAACCTTGAAAATGAGCATAATGTCAAAGTTTTTCCTCCTCAATTCTAAGGACATTAGTCCGATTGTTTCCTGATTATAATTTTCAGATGTTGTTGGAAGTCTCAATTTGAATGTGACCCACTTAAAAAATTTCCTTTGAACACGTTCCAGTGATTGTTTATGGCAAGAATATGATGGAGACCATATAACGGATGCATATTCAAGTATACTCCTCACATTTGCACAGTACACTGTTTTCATTGTTTCCACACTGTTGAAATGTTTCATCGATCTCTTAATGAATCCTAGCATTTTGAACGCTTTATTTGTTATGAACTGTATGTGGCCAATGAAATCCATTTTTCGATCGAAGTAGACCCCCAAATCTTTAACCGAAATAATGTCTTTAAGTGTCTTTTTATCAATATTATAATCAAAATTGTACAGTGATCTCAGTCTTCCAAACCGCATTACTTGGCATTTTTCAATATTGAATTCCATTTCATTTACTAAGCACCAGTTCATAATTCCATCTAAATCAGATTGAAGGAGTCTACAATCATCGAGTGACGATATTACTTTAAAGATTTTGAGATCATCTGCGAATAGTAAAAAACGACTGAACCTAACCGTTTCCCCAATGTCGTTGATAAAAATTAGGAATAACAGTGATGATAGGGGTGAACCTTGGAGGATACCCGATTCCATTAAGAATTCTTCTGATAAGACTCCACTGAAGGAAACCCTCAAATTAATTCCGCTAATACGATTCTCTAACCAATTTATAAGAGGTGGTCCAACGCCCAATGCTTTAAGTTTAGCGATAAGGAGCCATTGCGCCACAGTATCATATGCTTTTTTGAAGTCTGTATATATTGAGTGAACTTGTTTTCTCGCTTTCATAGCTTCTAGTATTACATCCGAGTATGTCAATAAATTCGTTGTAACTGATCTCTTAGGAATGAAACCGTGTTGTTCGTTCAATAGTATGTGTTTGAACGAAGGTGAAATTTTATTGGCAACTAGTGTATCAAACAATTTGGGAATATATGAGGATTTGCAAATCGGTCTATAATTTTTTATTTCATTTTTGTTACCTGCTTTGAAAATTGGTATGATATAATTGTGTTTCCATCTAACTGAAAATATTCCAGATCTCAATGAAAGATTGAATAATTCGCATAAGGGAAATGCCAACTCACTTCCACAATGTTTCAGGAACACCGCAGGTATACAATCAGGAGTCTAATCATTCTTTTCACACAAAGCTTGTAGTCCACTCATTACCTCCTCAACATTGAACATACAGTCAGACACGTCTACATCATGTCTATACCGGATGATCACGTTTCTAGGATTATTTGGTTTAAAAACGTTTGAAAAATTATTTTTGAACATTTCAGCTATTACGTGTGGATCACTTGAAACTGTATCGTTTAGGCACATAGTATTGGGCAGATCTTTACCCTGTTTGAGATCATTAATGAATTTCCAAAAAAATTTTGGATTGATGTGAATGGATTCTTCGACGCTTTTTATGTAATCGTTATAACAAGTTTGACTTTCGCTTTTACTGCTGTTTCTAAGTATGGGAAAATTTATATAATCCTCAATCTTACGAGAATGTTTGTATTTTTTATGTGCAGCCTTCTTGTTTGAAATAAGTTTTTTCAATTCACCAGAAAACCAATTTGGGAAGTAACTTTCCTTTTTACTCGTTTAGGAACAAACTCGTTTACAATCCGGAAAATAACATCATAAAAAGCATCGACACTTGATTCTAAGTCATCGTTAATTATCGATTTCCAATCAGTTTCAGCCAAATTCGCCAAAATAGCATCATAATTAGCCGTTTTGAAATCTCTGTAGGAAACTATATTTTGTTTTATTTCACACTTAGCCTCAAGAATATCGAATCGTAATGCAGGATGATGTGGGTCACAACTCACCAACTGATCATCCGCCTCAAATATTTGGACATCTTCTTGTGATACAAAAATCAGATCTAATAGGGTATTGTTTACATTTTTAATTTTATTGATTTGTTTTGCATCGAGCGTTGACATAGTATTATTTACGGTGAATTGCGATCTTGACATAACACATGGAACATCATTTATCGACTCGTTCCAACATTCTCCGGGTAAATTAAAGTCGCCACACCATACCAGTTTTATTTGATCATAATTATCAACTATTGACTCGATTTCATTAAGATAATTTTCATACGCCGTATCATTTGAATTAGGTGGAAAATACACACTTGTTATCAGATATTTTTCATTGTAAAATTTGGTAACAACGAAAGTAGCTTCAATATTCAAATCAGTTACTATAACATTTGAAACAAATTTATTTTTTACTGCGATTAAAACACCACCTCCTAACTTTTTAGTACTAGTGTTATAATCTCTATCTTTTCGATAAATTGAATAATTTCTCAATCCTAATTCGGCATTTTGAAAATCGGGGGAAAGCCATGTTTCAGTTAAAATTATTAAATCGAAGTCAGTGATTGATACTGCTAATGTAAAGTCGATTAATTTCGTACGCAATCCCCTTACGTTTTGATAGTAGCAATTTACAGATTTGTTGTTAATATTAGTTGGAAACTGAATTGGTCTTACTACATGTCTAATATTGGATTCAATATTCGTTACGAAAAAGCCGAATTCCTACTCCAGTAGGCCAGGATTCGGGTTGTAAAAGTTCCTCTATTGGAAGATCGTTGCTTCCGAACTTGAATGCTTTTTTCGAACTTCTCGACTTCAAGTCAAAGCACAGGATATCCCTGTTGGGCCATTTTTCTTGAGCGTAAGCTTTGATATTTTCGGCAGTTGTATCTGCTTGATGTCCTCCTATCCAAATCCAGTTCCTACCCTTCGGTGCTGGCTGCAATAAAGTACTTGATTTTCCACTGCCTTTGAGTGCTTCTTCTCTCCTTTTATCAATTGGATCAATTCCCCTCTTGGTGGTAAATTCTTTTCTTGGTTGTTTCTTCGAATTTATCGTTTGTTGATTGTTCATTCCCTGCTTATTCCTGATAGTTTTAGCATAATCTTGTTGCTTGGGGTGTTCATTTCGGTTTTTATTCTCGACTCCAATATTTCCTCTCTCATTTTGTTGGATCACCATACCCCTCTCGTCGTCTCTCCCTTGTACACCTCTCTGGTTTCTCGATCTATTTCTTCTAGTTTCAGCAAATTCACTGGAGGACATTAGTTTGATGAGGTCGATGTTTGACTCCTTCAGGGATGTAATCTCATTTTTTAGCTGTGTGAGGGATTTTTCTATTGCCTCAGTTATATATTCATTCTGGATATTTTGTGCTCGGCCCAGAGAAGCATCTTCTACTTCGATATCCTCCGTTGAATTGGAATTTCGACGTAGTTTTTTCTGAACCTCAGCTAAGCAAAGATCGCAAAAGAATTGCAGGTTTTTGGATTCAGTTATGGTCTTGAGTAGATTATCCTTTATTTTGGCGCATTGAAGATGTTGTCCTGAACCACAGAAGTTGCACAAGATGAACTTCGTGATGACAATAAAATTGTCGGCACATACTGAGCACGAACTCGACATCTCTGTTTGATCGGGTGCGAGCGTGTATGTAGACCTTTACGTTGATATTAGATTCTTATGTTCAGTGATAAGATAAAAACTTAATTGTCCATTTGTTGGTTTGTTATTACCTCTATTATATATTCTCGAACTCAGGTTTCATGATTGAGGAAAAGTCACCATGAATGGATTATCACTTCACAACACGTCTGATTTCTTAGTTTTCTAATGGTATTAAATTTCACCAATAATTCCCAAGATTTCCGAAGAAAATAGAGAACTCGTTAGAGCACAATTTAAAACACGTCTTATCGATCTCACAATGTGTAGACAATTATGAATATTGTATTTTATATTAATTATTTGATGTAGTTGTCAGATTGTTGAAATTTTCATTGTTAAATCAGAAATCGAGAAAATTATCATTATCTGATTTGTAGTTTCCGTTTTGAATTGTCTCATTTCAATCGTCATTTAATAATCATTATAGTTTTCATTTCGAATTTTTAAATAGTTAACTGTAATTGGAAAGTTCGTCAGTGTATGGGTAGATGTCATTGTTGGTGGACCAGTTCGCTTATTGAGTTTTTTTCAGTAGTTTTTGCATCAGTTTTTATAACATCTGCAGTCTTGCATTGCGATAAATTAATTTTTAAGATTTATTGATTATATTAGAACTCCGTGAATAACATTCAAGTCTGAAAATAGTAAATTGCTGCAGAGTTGTCGAATTTAGCGATTATTGATCTTTAGAATTTAGTTTGGCTGATTAATTCAGCTGTAAAGGCGTTACATATTGAAGTGATTCTCGATTCGGATAGCCTTGAATTACTTCTCTGGATTTAATTTCGACACATTTCGTAAATTACACCACCCAGTTTCAACTTTTTTTCCTTTCAACATATTTCAATTTGTTGAATTTCTGGAATGATGAGGAAGGTCTTCGTAAGCCTTATGGCCAGTTGCACCGTTCAGCTAAACGATGATTAGAATTTTAAACGATGTTTATTTTGCGGTACCTCTTGCACCGTCTGCTAAACGTCGTTTTATGTGGACTAATCGTCAATTACACTAAACAGCCAAATTTCGTCGTTTACCCACCCGATTAAGGTTGAACAGGGATCCGCGCAAAATCAACGTATTTATATTTATAAATATTTCTAACGAAAACCTAACATTCAAAAAGAAACAATCGAACAGTGATTTGTGTTATTTTTTTTTAGTTCTTGTATTTAAGTTGGTCTCCTTAAAATATGGATTCAGGTGACGAATTATTAATTGATGATGATCTTCAAATTGTTGAAATGATTGAATTCGGGTTTCCACGAAAAGTCTACCAGAGGATACAACACTTCAACCAGATGAATAATTATAATTCTTCAGACGTTTTCGCCTCATTAAAGATACCGTTCTGTATTCACTGGAATTGATAGAACATTAATTGGAATTCGATAATAACTTGTATGTAGGTTTTTATTTAACCCTTAAATGCACGATTTTTTATTTTTGAGTCGAATAGCGGATTCTCCTCGTGAATCAGAGGGAAATAACAGAAAAATAATAAAAAAATTCCAACTATAAAATTTCATTTACTATGTGAAGAAGTTCGGTTTGCTGCCAGATGGCTACATTGCACAAATTTGTTTGAATAAAACATGAACATGAAAACATAGGGATCAGTGGTTATCGAAATTTTTGAAACAATTATTGTTTTTACTCAGGCAAAGAGCAACACCACATTTTCGCACTTTCAAATAACTACGAATCACTCAAACTTCAACGCATGCGTGAATGTCTTCACAGTTTTCGCGATTTTCAAGTCGCAGAACACTAGAGACAAGCCGCGGCTATAATTACAGGCCGAGCACTGTGTTGCCATACGACAACAAAGCGAAAAAACGAATAAAAGTTTTCTGTATTGAAGGTACAAGCTGAAAATTGGTATGTTGCAAATGGCAACAGCTAAACGATGATTAGAATTTTAAACGATGTTTATTTTGCGGTACCTCTTGCACCGTCTGCTAAACGTCGTTTTATGTGGACTAATCGTCAATTACACTAAACACTCCTCAGCTAGGTAACTTTTTGTTCCGATATGTATTATATTAATTGTATTATTTTAGCTCCCTAAATTATAAAATATAAAAATATATGTATATTTGTATTAATATTGTATATCTTTATTTTCTAGGAGCATCTCTAATGTCGATTCTTGTACGTTAAAAAAATTATAACACTACACACTACTTACACTGAGTTGCAGGAACGTCCATTAAAATTTAATGCCCCCTTAATTCTCCCTTAAACGGAATATCCATAGACGGTAGCCATGGATACTCCGTTTAGGCCCGGTTGTACAGTCCGAGTTTAAGAGCTCAAGAACCGAGCTCAAGACTGAACCCTACTTAAAATCGATAAATCCGTTGTACAGTGCGAGCTCAACTCTGAAACTGCCCTCAAACTAACCCCTCAAGTTGAGCCTTCGAATTCGGCCGCTCAAGCCCGGTTATCTACGGCTCAAGCTGTTTCAGATGAAACGTCACATCAAATTGAGGTTATGTTTCATGTTTTGAATTATTGTTTGGTGTCTCGTAAATTTTGAATAATGATATGAGTCAACTGAAGTAAAACAAAAGTATAGTTATATAATTATTATTTAAAATATAATGTTAATTAAATGAATTCGCAACTGCGTAATATTCTCGGAAGTCAATGAAGACGAAGATTTTGTGCAAGTAGTGGAATTTGTATTGCATTTTGTAGAAGAAATACACAATGCAAATCACCACTCACTCTCAGTTCTGGTATAGAGAGCTTATAAATGTTCGTATCAAATAAAATAAGAAATTCAAAAGTCAAAATGTTAACAAGATATTTCAGCGCTGTCATAGAACAATATTACTTTGTCTTATTTTTCCATATTTCTATAAAATATATCTATAAAAATTATATATATTTATTCAATTTTCATATGCATAATATAAATAGATATATACTTTCTATAAATATTTTATAAATATTATAAGTTTGACAAAATGCATCGAAGACGCATGTCTAATAGAACGCAACGTTGCCATTTTCTAAAGAATCATCTTCAGGGAAAGCTTAGTTGAGCTCGCCTGAAATATTGACTGTACAACCGAAAGAGATTTCTGAACCGGACTCATCAGTGAACCATGCTCAATAGAACTCGGAATTGAGCTGTGACTGTACAACCGGGCCTTAATGGAGAATTGAGGCAGCATTAAATTTAATGGACGTTCCTGCAACTCAGGGTAAGTCACTTAATTTCAGAAAAAACGTGGAGTGAATGCAGAGACAACTCTGAGTGAAAGTAAACATACAAAACTTGTAACCATGGCAACCGAATACTGAAACTGACAGAAATTCTTGATACTGTTGAATTTTGCAATGTTGCCAAATATATCTCCCGATTAACTAAACGCCGCTCATTCGTAAACGGTGCAACCAGAGAGAATTATAAACACTGATTAATAGTAAACGTTGATTAGTTAAACAATGATTATTCTGTGAACGGTGCAACTGGCCATTACAGTTTGAAACTTAGATTACATATTTCTTTAAACATTGTATTTGAGCCTGCTTCCGAATTTGAACCGGTCTGAGACCTTGAATTTTCTCTAGTTTTAAGATTTTATTGAATTCTTACTGATGTTATTTTAAATTAGGTGATTTTGATGAAAATAACGTGGCAATTTGGCGCCCGAGCAAAATACGTTTGTATAAAGAAGAGACCTGTCTCATCAGAAACCTTGAAGGATAAAATCGGCTATTCTTGGAACATCACTATTCTGAGTGACGAAAGGCCATCTGGAAATCAGGACTTGAATGGTGAGAGGTGTCAATGACTGAAAAAAATCAAATGATATTAAAGTTTTGAGGTTGTTTATTCGATATTCATTGTTTTCGACTGCACTTACTTTTACTTTTGCCCGAAGACAAGGTTAATTGTTTTTTTATCTAGTATGGCGACTTCAACATTTTTCAAATTGGAGCCGGATAGATTGAATAAAGAGGAACTGGAATATGATATTTCATTAAGAGGTTTGAAGCCAGATGGCTCTGTTTCTGAATTATGTAAAATTTTGCGAGGTCAATTGGAATGTGAAGAAACTGTTAAATTGAACACAGTTTCACATTCTAACTTCAGGAAATAGAAAAGTTTCTAAATGAACTATTTACTAGTTCTATGCAAAGGAAAATTAGGACGAAATTGAGTCATGTTATCAGCCGAATAGAAAGAACAAAACCATCTCAAAAAGATGAAACTTTATGCGAATCGAGATCTAAATAACTAACTGCTTGTTTACAATTGATTTCTTCATATGAGAATAAGTTATCGTCAAGCCCTGGTCGTACTCCCTCAGTGCCCCTGGAATTTGCTTTTGAACAAAATTTGTTAGATCAGCAAGAATTAAATTCAACTCTTAGAAATTTGACTGATTCAAGTTTGGGTGGTGTTGCAGTACCCAGTAACTTGGTGCAGAATTTGAGCTTAACAGATAATAAGATGCTTTTCAAAAACATCAATATAAAATATTCAGGTCGAAATGATTCTTTAAGTTTCAATGCCTTTTTTGAAAGGGTGAATGACATAATGGAATCTAAGGGTTATTCAAAGAATTTTATGTTTAGAACCGCTTCCGAGTTATTTGAGGGTGATGCTTTGGTGTACTATAGAGCAATAAAAAATAGTTGGGATGAATTGATCTCTTTGTTCAGGGATTTTTTAGAGACGGTGATAGGAAAATTTTCGAACAAATTAAAGAACGTACGCAAGGGGACACAGAAACTATAGCAATTTATGTGGCATATATGTAAAATTTATTCAATGGATTATGTTGTGTCGGCAGCCCAATTATCGTGGTGTTGTAATGTGGGTTGCCGACTGATTTAACGTCATATTGATGGTGTAAAACACGATTGAAATGGACCGCGCTTTTTCGTCGTGAAAAAAGTTATAATTCGCATAAGAACACCGAATTTGCACGAATTTTCAACGCTCGCTTAAGAATTTGAATATTGTCGATATTCAACGCACCGCTCATCGTAGAATTATTCTGTATGAATAATCGCCGTTTTAAAGACAATTAACGTAGAATTAAGTAAGTTTTAGTGCATAAACTAGAGACAAGAATTCCCTCTTGTGAAGTGAAATTGACACTTATCAAGATTCGCCACATTTGTTCCACTTTGGGGGATCCCTCCAGGTCATCGGAAACGGAACGAGCTACCACAATTCCAGCAAAAGGTAGGGCGTTTTATGAGTTGACAATCAGTCTACTAATCCCCGATAATTTTGTACTGCCAAATATTTCACGCAACATCTTCCTATTACGAAATACAGTCCTAACTAGCTCTTTTAATCCCTTAAAGCGTATTCTCATCTCTCGGGGGAGCCTGTAACCCCTAGAGAGCGCGTCCCAGGTGGCGGATCGGGGGAAGCCTCCCAGATATGGGTGGTAGGAGGGAAATCAAATACCTCCCGTGGACCAACAGGCGGGGTGGATAAGATTCCAGAGCTATGGTGAAAGCAACTTATCTAGAGGAAGGAACCTTGAACAAAAACCTGGCCCTCCTGAACGGGGGTTGAAGCATCGGACTAACTCCTCGATCTTCGGAAAAAAGTTGAAATGTTAAAAAACCCAGTCAAAAGCCTCGGATCGGATTGAAACTTATAAATCGACGAAAGCAACGGAAAAGGATATCGAATTTTGGAACATGGAACGTACAAGGTCTTTCCCGGAAGATTAATGAAGTAATGCTCGAATTAGATAAACAACAAATACAGGTCGCAGCAATAACAGAAACCAAGAAGAAGGGTCAAGGGTCTGAAAACCTTGGTAAATACGACCATTACTACAGTGGCGTGCCAAAGGAAAAAAGAGCGCAACAGGGAGTTTCAATAATGATTGCGAAAACCCTCAGAAAGTACATAACATCATGGCAACCAATTAGCGAAAGAATTATCAAAATGAACCTGACATTATATGGCGAAAAAATAACAATAATCGGAGTATACGCGGTCAACGATGACAGTACGGTCAAAGAAAAGGATGATTTTTTCGAAAGTTTACACCAAGAAATCAGTCAAATAGGAAAATCTCGAGAAATAATTATATTGGGAGATCTAAATGGGAGAACAGGATCAAAAATTAAAGACTGCATTGTGGGCCGATATGGAGAAAATGTGACCAATGACAACGGTCATAGAATAATAAACATATGCCAACAGAATGACCTCAGGATAATGAATGGTTTCTACCCACATCGTATGATACATAAATATACTTGGTCACAAAATACACGAAATCTAAAGTCCATAATTGACTACCTAATTTTGGCTCAGGAGACAGACCTGAAGCCATATGATGTCAGGGTTTTTCGAAGCGCCACCTGCGGTAGTGATCACCACCTCTTGAAAGCAAAAATAGGATTCCCCGCAAGAAACAGAAAGCAACACCCCGTAGAACTAGAACAGCACGAACAATTGAAGATACACGATATAACTTAGACAGCTTAGAACACGAAAGCACTAGAAGACTTTATGCCAAAAGACTTGATGAGAAACTGGAAGATATTACTTTCGAAAACACTGATGACCATTACAACCACATCAAAAAATGCCTCAAAGACGCTGCAAAAGAAGCCTTGGGAGTGTACGAGCTAAGAAAACATGATAAACCATACTGGTGGGATGAGGATATTGAGAGAGACATCGCAGAGAAAAGAGAGTTAAACCTGAAATACTTGGCATCGAAAAAGCAGGAGGATAAAATGTTGTTTAAGGAAGCTCAAGTAAGAGTTAGAAGAAAGATCACTCAAAAGAAGAACGAATCCTGGGAAAGAAAATGTTCAACAATAAACTCATATTTAGGAGGAAGGAAAAGCACAGAAAGCTGGAAAGTATTAAGTTCACTACGTCAAAACAAAAAGACAGATTTAATATCCCCTATTTCGTTACAAAATTGGTATTCATATTTCAGCAAACTATTGCAGGAAGAGAGAGATCAATTCAGAGAAGTCAACCAGCATGAAAATGAAATGTCGTTTTCGGCCTCACCCATCAGAATACAGGTTAAAGAAGTAACAGATGCATGCCAGCGCCTAAAAAAACAGAAAAGCTCCGGGTCCAGGCAATATACCAGGTGAATTAATAAAGTACGGAACGAAAAAATTATTTGAACATCTAGCCAAGCTTTTCCAAACATGCATTAACACCGGTAAGATCCCAGAAGAGTGGAAAGAATCGTATCTTACTCCTATACATAAAAAGGGCAGTAAAGAAACATGTGAAAACTACAGAGGCATCGCAGTTACAAGCTCGATAAGCAGACTTTATGGAAAAATACTTAAGTCTAGAATAGAACAAGAGTTTGCTGATCAGGAAGCTGAAGAACAAGCTGGATTTCGGGCCGGACGGTCAACGATAGATCATCTATTTAGTCTGACTCAAATACTAGAGAAATTGTCAGCTGTGAATAAGGAAGTCCATCTTTTATTTGTAGATTTGAAGAAAGCGTACGACAGTGTTCCGCTTATGAAACTCTGGGAAGCATTGGAAACGACAAACGTGAATATTATGATAATCAAAGCCGTTAAAGAACTATATAACAACTCCTATATCAGAATAAAAATAGGAAATAAGCTCTCCAGCGGCTTCTCCACAAATAAAGGATTAAAGCAGGGATGTTGTCTGTCCCCCACGCTTTTCAAAATCTTCTTGGAGAAAACTCTACTGCGATGGAAACGAAAATGCAGCAATATGGGTATACCGCTCAACAACACCACTATCTACACCTTGAACTTCGCCGATGACCAAGTGGTCATGGCTCAAGATCTCGATGATCTGGAATATATGACCAGGAAACTGATTGAAGAGTATAGGCATTGGGGACTGGAAGTGAATGTTGCTAAAACAGAGTACATGTGCGTGGGAGGCCCCCAGCAAAGTATGATTCTGGAGGATGGTCAAGTTATTGAAGGCTGTGAGGGGTATAAATATCTGGGAACAAAGATATCCAGTAGCGGGACCCTAGAAGAAGCTATAAAGGAGAGAAACAACCAGGGAAGAAAAGCAATATCTATGCTCAACAGCGTTTTATGGGACAATAAAATATCGAAAACAAATAAACATCGAATATACAACGCTATAGTGAAAAGCATAGTGTCCTATGGGAGCGAAGTGTGGCCGCTGAAGGAAAAAAATATACGAACCCTGGAAGCAACAGAAATGGACTTCTGGAGACGTGCGGCGGGCAGATCCCGGTTAGAAAGAATAACTAATGATAGAATACGAGAAATAATGGGTGTCCACCGCACAATAACTGATGACATAAGAACCAAACAGCTGAGATGGTACGGTCATGTTCAAAGAATGGCAGATGAGAGACTCCCTAAACAGGTTCTGGATTGGAAACCAATTGGAAGACGTAAAAGAGGAAGGCCCCGTAAATCCTGGAGAGAAGGGATAGACAAGGACATAGGAATGCTTGGGCTTGAAGAGGATCTCTGGAGAGATAGAGACCGTTGGAGACTGGGAATCGGAGGACGTCGGAGAACGTTTTGAAACCGATTTATATATATATAAGCGTATTCTCATACGCTACATTTTTGGGTCCTTCTTAGTCTTCAGTTTAAGCCCTTTTGGCTATTTATTTGTTCAAATATTGTAGGGGTCTGTCAACTCGCCATTTTCCCGTGGCGGGAGGGGTTTTTGCCATATAAATTCTCAAAATACTTTGGGAATCTCACTCGCATCGCTACAAATTAAATCGATAAGTGTTCTTGATCATTCAAGATTTCTTGTCATATATAATTCAACCAATATTTTTTTTCCGATTCAAGAATTAGTTGAATTTTTTGAATCGCCATTTCCGTTAAATACGTTAGGGAATTTCCAGGGACGATCGCAAATTCGCATTTATCACCAGGGACGGGCCGAAGCCAAATTTTTGGGGGGTAAATCCATCGAAAATTTTCCAACTGGACATTGAATTGACAGGAATTCGTTTTATATATATTTTGGTATAATATTTGTTTCGGTAAAAAAAATTCAAGATGATGAATTTCAACAGAGCGAGGAGTAATTAACTTTTTTCCATCTACCGAACATACAATTAAGTAGATTTTATGGAGTTTGTTTTTTTCATGAAGAGTATCTTGATGTTGCTTGAAACTTTGAGAAAACACTACTTGTTTGTTTCTTCAGTTTTGTAGCTTTTCTTCATGTCGAGGAATCTGGCAGCGAAGGCACGGCGCATTTTCATCAGAGAAAATATTTCTTCTGAAAAATGGAGTAAGGAGTGAATATTGGGAATCAAAGTGATGAGAAATTAACGTTGTTTTTCCAAATACCCAATATTCAATAATGTGAGTTTTTTTATTTCATGGAATCGTTTTTTTTTGTGAGGAGTACCTTGAAGTATGTTTGAAACTTTGAGGCACACTTTTTGTTTCATTCTTTAATTTAGTTCAGTTTCATTATTTGGTGTATCTCAAAATTTCAAGCATCATGAAACAAAATATTTTTCACAAAAAAGCAGATTCCATAAAATAAAGAAATATACATGATTGAATGTTGGGTAGAGGAAAAATCAAAGTAAATTACTTACCACTTTGATGAGATTCAAAATATTGGAACTGCTCATCCCTATCATCGGTCCATTTCACAGAATAATAGGAACAAAATTTTCAGAACATATATTTCGTTTGATGAAAAATGAGCCTCACTTTTGCTTACAGATTTTATGAAATAAAGAAAAGCAAAGTAACTCCCTAGTCTACACAGAAAATGTGTGTCAATAGGCGATTTCGATTGACGTTGGTTCTTGTTTGGGTTCATAGATTGGTCCGTCAGTTTTTGACCAACCGCATTCGAATGACAAATTGCTGACGTCTCGAATCAGCTGTTTCGCCGAAACTTGAACTGTACTCGAAAGCGCGGTTCGTTTGACGTTGTCATTTATGAACCGAGCGGTCAACCGTTAACCAACCAAAATAGCCATTCGAAATCGACTAAAGTCATAAATCAAGATACTTCTTAGAAAAAAAACAGATCCCCGATTGGGTAGGGAAACGGTTTTGACCTAAATCACTCATATTGAAGAAACAATTTTGAATATAAAATTTTGAACTCTTTTGCAGCGTTCATTGCAATTAGTTTTTGGAATTGAGGATATATTTGGTGTTTTGAAAGATTGACTTCCGATATTCTGTGGTAACTACCCATAATTTTCTCTCAAACTTGTTTTCCTTCGTGCATTTTTTGTTCATACATTTTTTTAAAATTTTTCATAAGGCACCACATAACTCAAACTTCACTTTGAATCTTTTTTGGTTCATTATTTGAATTTATGTACGCAAAACTATATCACAATGTACGAAGAGCTTACCTAATGATGATTCTGCTTATCTGAAAGTAACAGCTTAAATTTATGATACCAGATGGTTTTTTTATGACGCAGTCCATGCGACGTAACTGATAAATTTACAAATGGGTACCTACTTCTTGAGGCCGCATCTCTTCCAACTCTTGATGATAAAAATATTGTGTTAAATTTCATTTATTGCCGGCTATACATTCATATTGTCAACTTCTGATGCAAACTTGTTTTCTCTAATTCAGATTCCTTCGTATTTTATAACTCTTTTGGAATTATGTATTTCAACTGCTTTGAAATTTTACCAACTGCTTTGAACTTTTTCCAACTATTTTGGAATTTTTTCCCGATGCTTTGAAATTTTGCCAACTACTTTGGAATTTTTCCAACCCTTTTGAAATTTTTCCAACTGCTTTGAAATTTTTCCAACTCCCTTGAAAATCTTCCAACTGCTTTGAAAATTTGCCAACTCCGTTCAACATTGGGGGGGTTTTAATTTAACATCACGGGTATCATTTCTACTTCGTTTTGCAAGGGATGTTCCAGGGACTGGACTCCGAAAACTTGCCGGACAAACTGCCAGGACAATACGCGGTTATAAACGCCAGTACAAATGACGGTAAAAAAACGTCGGTAAAAAAAAAAAACGACGATCGTCCAACAATCCTTCTGGACCTCTCTCGACGAACTCGATATACTCCAATCCGCTAAATTGCGATTAGATACTCTTCCAAACCAAGAATATCTGATTATGCAGAGAAAGTAAAATCCGAAATAATTCGATTTATCTACCAATAATTCAACTACAAAATCTCTGCCGTTTATCTTGCTCGCAAGAGAGTCGAAAATGAAAAAGAATGAATTTATTACAATTATCTTGGAAACAATGTGTATGAAAGATGCGTGCGTCGATCGAATCAATTGAGTTTTTATTGGTGGAAATCATCGGACCGATGCGCCTTCAGATAATTCTGAAAATCAGTACAGGAGCGTAACAAATTATACACCTGGTCAGATTCGCAAATAACATTATGTTGTATTAAGGGTCAACCTAATAAATGGCCAGTATTCGTAGCCAATAGGGTGGCTTTGAGTCAAAATAAAATTCCCACAGCCTAATGGTTGTACATTGAATCCAAAAAGAATCCTGCAGATGCAGGTTCCAGGATTGCTACCTTTGTGAATTTCACCAAAGTTCCTATTGGTTCAATGGACCTCCGGTTCTGAGTTCCACAGTGGGAATTTTCATGAGTTTCCACCATCTTCTAATGAAAACGAGATTTCCTCAGAGGAGGTAACCGACGAACCATATTCGTTTTTAACCACGGAACCTCCAGTTGACGAGGTTTATAACCTCATTGAAATTTTTCATCGCTCTCGAAAATTATTCGCGTTTTATGTTTCGTTTTGCGATTCAAACATAATATACAAAGTCCCAAAACTTCAAGAACATGCGGTTGGGTTAACTTCGCAAGAATTAAATGATGCCTTATTGATGTTGGTGACAAGTACGCAGCGCATTGCCTTTTCCAAAGAATTTAATTCTGAAAAATTCTCTTCGCAGGCTGAATGAATCCATTCATTGCAACTCTGGGATTTTACGCGGTGGTGGTAGACTGCAGCATTCTGCGCTCAAATATGAATCAAAGCTCCAATGCTTCTGCCTTGTAAAAGTCTCCTTACTTCAAGAATAGTAGAA